>JAAVTI010001088.1:0-11913 GCA_011947335.1 Phytophthora constricta | reverse complement strand
CCTGGTGCTGCGCGACACCCCTCTCGATCTGCGCAGGGAACTGAGACACGAGTAGCCTTTGCACTGGTCCTGCAGCGTCAGGTAGCGGCACGATAAGT
Organism: Phytophthora constricta; assembly: GCA_011947335.1. Lineage (NCBI taxonomy): Eukaryota > Oomycota > Peronosporomycetes > Peronosporales > Peronosporaceae > Phytophthora > Phytophthora constricta. The sequence goes on along the minus strand of JAAVTI010001088.1, from coordinate 11,815 downwards.
TGCGGGACAGGTAGGTGCTCACAGCCGCGGCGGCGGCAAATACAAGAACCTGTGCTTTGTCATCCACGTCGCACAGCGCTTGCGTTCGGCGTTCTTGCTGGGTGGCCGCTCTCAAACTAAGCGGAGGTGGACCACTTCAGTTTGGGCTGGCACTGATACTGGTTTGGGTTTACAACTGGTCTTGGGAATACGGCCCCCAACTGGTACTGGTTTTGGGAAAAGCTCTTACTTGTCTTCGGTATGCTCGCATGAGCCATTATGATTGGCCAGCTTGTTGTTTCAACGAATCACAGACTACCTTCATGGAATATCGACCTATAAGCATCATTAGGTTAGGTCAACCGGCTGCCGACACGTGGCCGACGCATAATGTCGGCAGCGACAGCCAGATATTTGTTTGTCAATACACAAATCAAGTCATTCGCATATTTGCCGGATATCAAGCAACCAACCGACGCCAGGCATACAAACAATGAGCCTCCAAGACCTTGCTCCTGAAAACACGAAGCGAGCGCAGTCGACGGCGATCAGCGTGTTCAAGGGATATCTATCTTCGGAAAATAGCACGATGGACTTCATCCGCGGCATCCTCCTGGCGGACAGCAACGGCTCGGCCTTCGTGAAGTTGCTAGACCGGTTCGCCATGTATCTCGCGTTCGCTCAAGGCCGAGGTGGTGAGCTGCGGAAGCGAAACACCGTCATGAGCTACTACCGCAACGTCAAGAACTGGCTGCTAGAAGACTTCCCTCAGCATCGGCGCGTCATCGAGCAGAAGCTGCTCAAGATGGGACGCATTCTAGAGCGACACTGCCTCAAGCGACAGCTAGGAGAGACGGTCAGTAAGGCGCCCGCATGCACCAAGGACGACTTGCACACTTTGATCGACGGGCTCTACTTTGACGCTTGCTCGGCCAAAGAGTACCAGGATGCTGCTCTCCTGTGCATAATGTGGTATGCATTTGGACGTGCATCCGACCTTGCTTTCATTCAGAAGTGCAACCTGTCGGTGTCGTCGGGCAACGCTCTTCATACGTCTGATCCGGGCTAAAACGTCCGAGGAACAAGGTTTATCTCTTTATCCAGACAAGAGCTCGTTCATTACGTGCCCTCTGCACGCAATTGGAATGGCACTAGCGATGCAAGCGTTTCCAGTGCCATCGGTCCTCGACCTCGAGCAGTTTTACGTTGCCGGCGATAAAGGCGACGCGCCAGCGAGGGACACGACGCCGTTGTGTGAAGCACTTCTCAACTGTGACGACGAAGGTGAACCTGCAAATACCACGGTGGAGAATACACCTCAACGCCACGCGTCCGTCCCATTGAAAATGCAAGGTTATGTCAACCGGGTGCTTAAGGGAGCAAGTGAGCGTCAAGCCAGAGCAGGAGTAACGGTTGGCCATTCATCTCATTCATTTCGCCGAGGTGGCGCACAACATGCTAACGCTGAAGCGTCACTTGGCCCGCAATGGATCTTCGACCGCGGCAGTTGGAACATGACGGCAACAAACAAAGCGTTCGCCTATGTATTCAACACTACAAACGAGGACAGGAAAGTGTCAAAAGTGCTAAGTGATTGGAAGGCAGACGAGAACCCAAGCATACCTTCGTTGGCCGGTTTTGATTCCACGACAAAGACAAAGATTCGCAAGCTCGGGCGTATCTTATTCGCGTCAAGCATGGCCCTTGACGACAGATTCTTGACCCTTGACCAGCAAGTGGCCGACCTGCTCGTAGCGTCATTAATCCAACACTTTCCTGAAATCAATGATCGATACCCGTTGAGCCCATACACGTCGCGGATACGAATGTGTCTGGTTTCGCTTGAAGTGGAGATGCCTGAATTACTTGCTTGGAGACTGAATCGTAAAGCAAGTGAGACCTCCACAGCAGAGGTTAAGCCGTTCACGCGTGAGATTCAACTGATCAACCATCAGAACGCTGTGATCGCTCAACTTATTGATGCCAACAAAGCGCTGTCGGAGCGCATTACGGAGCGAAAGTCGACTGGCGGGAATGCAGACTGCGTGACAGCAGGCGAGACTCGTGTCGGACTGCACCTGTTTTCGAAGAAGAACACTCAGAGAAATTGAGAAAATGAGCTGCCTCGAAGCCTGCATCAGCGACTTTGGTTTGAGTGGTATACGAAGACTCCTCGCCTCTGGGAAGTCTGTGACGATCTACAGTACAAGTCCCAGTCGAAGAAAATCGTTGCCTTCATGAAGTTGTTCTTACCCCGAGGATTTGTGTTGGATCCCTCCGATGAAAAATACTCCGCCCGCGTAATGCAAACCGGCAAGATGGCTCAGGCAAACATGAACGAATTCCAGCAACAAAGGGGATCAAGCGAAAATTTGGGTCGGGCTTACAGAAACAAATTCGTGTACTTCATCGCCAGGGTGCACTAAAGGAGCTCATCGCAGAGTATCGTGCCCGCCTGGCCATCGGGGCTATCAGCGACCCTGCTCCTGAGTCAACAAAAGAGTTTCTTTTGTCAAAGAAGAAGTGTACGCTTGAGATAGTGTACGCATGGGACAGTGTTCGCACGCGAGTAGGCTGTCTTCGTCAATTCGCATCAACATCCAAAAATATAACTTGGCAAAATTATCCCCGTCGTTCGTTACAATTTCATGTGAATTAGAAGCAAGATGCAACTTACTCATTCTTGCTTTTCTAGTAGCTGAACGATGCCTTGCCTTAGCCGTAAAGCCTTCAACGATTTCGTTAGAGCCTTTATTACACAGAATTTTCCTCGTATGCAACTAACAGATGAAGCATTACGGTACCTTCGTATCGCGGCCCGCCACGACGACGATGACATAGCTGTCTTCTTGACCCAGGCCTTGTCAGCACTTCATCAGCCACGGGGACGACGCATCGAAGGACGCCACGTCAGAGCTGGGAGCGACTCAATCCGCCATGCAGGAGAGTCCAGCACCGCGGCCGTACATAAGCTGACGCAGCCAAGCCTCGACGCTGCCGAAGCCAAGCTGACGCCAGAAAGCACCGCCGTCGACTAAGAGAAACTGCCAGCAGCTAACGCTGTCACCAACGAAAAGCTGTAGATGTCCAACGACGTCACGGTCGCCGAAGAGAAGCCGCCGTCTGCGTCACCAGCGGAGGACAAGGCGCCAAGCTCCGTCGCTGTAGCTGACACCACTGATGGATACGACAGCGACGTCGTCTGGATTCCTGATCCCACACCGCACGAGGAGATGACGGCCTTGCCAGTGGTGCCACACGTTGACGACGACAGCGGTGACAGCGAAGCCGAATGAACACCCACCGGCATTGTAGCCGCACCTCGGTCGTACGGCGTCCGGTCAATCTTGAACACGTACGCGCGAGACGGTCGGCGCGTCTACGTCGTCGACTGGGAAGTGATGGAGGAGCCGCTTCGAGCTTGCCCCTGGAGTGCTTGCTGTGTTCAACAGGCGGCGCCGTGATCGGGTGCGTCGTGCCTTCATTGAGGACGAAGCTGGGTACGAGCGCGGGGCGCAACATCGTCGCCCACTTCGCCGACTTCGTAGAGCTCGAGATGCTTGATGCTGTAGCCACAACAACACTCACAAACACGTATTACTTTTGCCCACTCAAATGCATTTATTACCGTTGAACCTTATCTGCATACGACGACTCCATACATCGAGGTGTACACCAAGTTTGGAGCCGTCTGCAGCGTCAATCCTCGTGGAGCGGAACAAAAGGTTCAGCTGCACGCAGCACACCAAGTTTCACCGCCCCAAAGCTAGTCGTATCCTCGTTATTATCTCTGTGAAACAAAGCACAACGTTAGTTTTGCACGTAATATAACCGCAACAACTCATGCTTACTTTGCTTACCCTCGCTGGGACAGGGCCGCTCCCGCTCTGCATGCGCGTCGGTCCGGTGTCTGCTGCGAGGGGCCTTGCCTCCCCGCACGCGAACGCCCTGCACGGCGGCGCCGCTCCCACTCTGCATGCGCGTCGGTCCAGTGTGTCTGCTGCCTCTCTGGTGCGAGGGGCCCCGCTTCCCACCGCACGCGGACGCCCCATGCACGGCGGCGCCGCTCCCGCTCTGGATGCTTGTTTGTTGGCTTCTTGGGTCCTTGCAGCTTGTTCGGAAGTGAGCTCTGAAAGGCCCTCGCCATGCCTGCCGCGTCCTCGAGGTTTAAGCGAATGAATAATTTTTTAATTTTAGCCAATCATGGCCGTGTGGGCCGGTGTCGGCCGCTGTCGGCAACTTTACGCTATGGTATAATATTCAACGCTATTCCAACCGAGCCTAGTCTGCGAAAATCTCTGACTGGCGAATCCACCAATAAGAACGCATTATTTATGTATTTTTGTTCAATCACTTATGCTTGCGAAATTTTGCCGTGTTCCAACCAATCCGACCATGTTTAGTCGGAATACTCTGAGAATATGTTCTATTCAATACAAAACTTCATATCAACGCATATACTAAAAATATCCTGCGGTTTCCGACCTAGGCCACGGAAAAGAAACCTTCACAATTACAAGCAGTTTGCAAAGGTGGAGTTATGTCCATCGCGTCTTTGCCTCCTGCCAACAGTAAGAAAACGAGGGTGACAGCGATAAATTCCTTTACTGTATTTCTTGAGGCTGAGAACATGACACTAGATGAAGCTCACGCTCTAATCGGAGGTGACAAGAACGGTAAGAAACTTAGAATTATTCTAACAAGTATGCATATTCTCTAACGAGATCGACAGACAAGGCTCGCTCGACGAACACCTGCCTTGCCTACTTTGGCAATGTCAAGAACTGGCTGCTGGACAACTATCCAGAGCAGGTATCGATAGTAAAGCCACAGCTGCAGAAAATTCTATCAAGACGTGGTAAGTTCTGCGAGAACCGCGAGGATGGCGGGTTTGAAAAGAAAGCACCCCCGTGCTCCAAGCAAGACCTCGAAAATATCGTCCGATTGTTATATACTTCTACCTCTGCGGACAGCGTATATCTAGATGTATCTCTGGTGGCGATGATGTGGTATCTGTACGGGCGTAGCTCCGACGTAGAGCAACTCGAGAAGCAACAACTCGCTGTACTACCAGGTAATGCTTTTATTGATTTTGCTGTGTGTTCGATCATGTCACTCTAAACCGTGGTGTCTGATTAGGTGGGGTCCTCCTCCTCCGATTCAAGAGGGTAAAAACAGCTTTAATGCAAGGTATTACATTGTTTAAGGATCCCACGAGCTTCTTAACATGTCCACTATTTACCTTGGCTGCTGCCCTGGTAATGCAAAAGGCTCCATCTAAGCGCTTCTTCCCTCCGTTTATTGGTACGATGCGCAGCGCTGCCAACGCACAAGACATTGAAGAGCTAACCCTCGTCGAGCTGCTCGAGGCTGACGATAGTCTGGAGGCTGCAATAGATCCCCGGTAGTCCTCTACAAAAGCGTGTTGTACCTGGCGCATAAGCGTATGTGAACAGGTTATTGGTTAGAGTGAAGCAAGTCGCACAAGAAAAGAAGGTTAGACTCACACCTGACCTAACCTCGCACTCCTTCCGCCGTGGTGCAGCCATGCACGCCGACGACGGAAGCCTCGCTGAGAACTGGATTATTGAGCGCGGAGGCTGGCAGCTCGATCGAGTCAACAAAGTCTTCGGGTACATGCTGGGAACGACACAAGCCGATCAGAAGGTGGCGCGCGTCTTGAGCGGATGGAGCCCTAAACAAGGCGCGCGGCTTCTTGTCTGAGTGCGTTTGAGCAGCCCGTCCTTGGTCGCGCTCAAAAGCTGCAGTCGCTGCTCTTCTCTAAAAGGACGGCGTTCGCTGACTCTGCGCTGAACCTTAATGAAGAGGTCGTGGAGGTCTTGACAGCCACACTGGTGATGCACTACCCCGACATGCTGCTGCTGTGTGAAGGTAGCGCACTCGTCGCAAAATGCGTGAAGCCATGGCCACACGAGCGATAGGAGAAGCATAGGTGCTGGCATAGAGATCCACCATTCGGCATGTTTTCCATTCTCCGCCAGAGTCCAGCAGCCCACGTGAGAAGCATAGCGAGCCCTCGACTGTGCTTGAGCTCTTGAAACGCCAGTCCGAGCAGATTGACGTGCTGATCCTGCAGAACAGGCGGCTAGAGGATCGACTGCTAGCAGTTAAAGCGCATATACAAACGCAGTTAGGTGAGCCGACACCAAGCGCACAAAATGGCGCTGACGAACCAGCAGTCACATCGACACCCCAGCAGGGAAAACAAACCGTACGCCCGAAGAAGAAGGGCTCGCAGTCACTGTCAGCAGTCTGGTACCAATGGGTCACGGCTGAACCACGTGTGTACATACCGCGCACTGTAAAAAAGACAACGATTTACGAGTTTAGACACGCAGTAGGGTACATATGCTGTTCTTACCGACGGGATTCGCGCTTGACGAGGCGTCACCTGCGCTCAAATGCGAGGTGCTGGACATTGGGGAACGGGCGCAAGAGAACACGACCGCCTTCTTGAAAGCGAAAGGGTCTGCAGCGCTTGCAGCCGGCACCGCGCTAAAAGCTCTTCGCAAGCTGCACAAGACTGGAAATCTTGACGCGCTTATAGCCCAATTTCATGAGCGTGTCGACATTGGCAGCATTATTGACCCGACTCCTGCTGCCTCACTCCCTGCATTTATTCGCCTTCGCCCCACGCCATAGCCTGTATACAAAGACTTCATACAATAATGCACAATAATTCCAGCATAGTTCATTGAAGACGATGACCGGTTTCGAACCGACCCGCAGCAAAGCTGTGCCTCCATCCGATGGAGGCACCGTCACGGGTAAGCACAGACAGCAGCATCACCAGCAACAGCAAACGTCAGAGAACAATCAGGAGACGTATGACGACGTACCCACACCGAAGGAGTCGGTGGCAAGGGCGCTCTCGCACGGAAGCCACGCCTCGCTTATGACTCAACTGCCTTGTCTTGAGCCGGCTCTGCGCTTGGGCGACGACTCGTGCTTGGTTCGGGTGGGGTTCGCGGCCGCGAGATCTTGAGCAGGTGCCATGAAGCGCCGGTCGTCTGGTGCTGCTGTTGGGGGTCACCGGTACTCCGTAGGGGCAGCTCCAAACGGTGAATGGTGGCTGAGCACGTGGCAGCGATTGGGTGACTAGTCCCTAATCAGAGATAATGTCACAAATTTGAGTTTGGACTTTTACCGGTTCTGGTTGGAATCGGTCAGATGCAGTGGGAATTTTTACGGTTTGGATGAATATCGTAGTCTTTCCGACATATAGATTTGCGTGATTGTGCGTTAGTCACAGTTGCAAGGATTTTGGGCGATTCGAATCGCGTTACTGACTGATTTTAGCCAATAGGAATATTAGGGTTAAGTTTCGCATTCCGACAGCTTCCGACATATATTTGTCGGAAGTCTTGCGAAAATATAATACCTGGTATACTGACGCCAAGTCAAAAACAGATCTTATAAATATTCGTACGGTTCAGACAACTAGGAACTAGACTAAAATAGTATGCTAGAATAGGACGGCAGAGTCATTGGCAGGTGGGTAGTGAAGCTCCTTTGCATGCAGTTGACAAAAAGCAGAAGAGACACGCTCACTATGAGCCTCTCTGCTTTGTTCCTGCGAACACCCAAAAGGCGCGTGCCACTGCGATCAGTGCGTTTAGGCGGATGCTAGAGCTTGAGGGTGTTAGCATAGAATTCCTCCAAGCCAGCATTCTTATGGACGCTTCCGGCAAACGCTTAGCTGCTACGATGGATCGGTTCGGCTTCTTCCTTGCAACTAATGAAGGTAAGAAAGATAAGCTTTGCACGTAATAGTGCATCTTTGTATTATAGAAACGTTGAACTTTGGCTATTCGACGAGTATTCTCACCTTCGGGTAGCTACTGAATTGATACTGCTAAAGCAAGGAAAAACACTAGACAAACACTGCTTGAAACGTGAAAATGGGGGTTTAACCAACCAGGCTCCTCCTTGTACTGAGGAGGATTTAAGGTCCCTAATGTGCTACGTGTACAGCTCCACACGAGTCAACTTTAACTACCAAGATGCCGCCCTCGCCTGCCTGATGTGGCACTGCTTTCGCCGGTCTTCGGATCTTGGCTGCGTACAAAAGCAGCACGTGTCAGTATCAGCGGACGGGATGTTTTATCTACGTCTGCTGAGGGTCAAGACGGCAGATGTAGCGGGGCTACACAGGATAGTGTACCCGGGTACACTAATACACGCAAACCCACTAGTGTGTGTGGGACACACACTAGCGACCAACATTACGAGCCGTCAATGTAACTATCATTGACGGGCGCTCAGGCGCATAGCTATTGGTTGAAAGGGCCACATTTCAGCCAATCATGTGCATGCATTTCATGCAAATGCGTGAGAGCCAACCATGCTCTCACCCTTGCAATTAAATATCATCTTAAAAGGTTTAGCGTAAAGATAAGGCCAGCCCGCCACGCGGCGGGCTGCCATTCAATTCAGTTTTCTATTTTGATCTAAAGTGTTAAGTATGTGCTTTAGAAATACGCGAGCGCGTATTTCTATCTTGCATACAAACTTTAAGTCTACGCTTCCTCAATACGCGCATACTGTGTATGCTAAGAAACAGAGCGTAGCTCTCGCCCTTGTTTCACCTGGTAGCACTTTGTAGTCCGTTCAACGCCTACAGAGAATAGCCAAATGGAATTTGGCTATGGAGACGAAAACCCTTCGTCAGGCGGTGCTCCGTCTGACGGAGCTCCGAACATCCACTCTCGTATTACGAGTGAGGATTGCCCCCATCTGAGTGATCAGCAGTGGGAGGCGTTGCTACGACTCTCGCGAGTCGTAGGTGAGTCCACTGTGGCAGCAATGCTTCGCTCATTGCCGCCTCGACCACGACTACATGGTGAAGGAGCGACAGCAGAAAGAGACTTCTGCTGTTCCACGTTTTGAGTCACTGAAGGTGTCAGTGACTCCGTTCTCCGGTGGCTCGAACGAGCCACTATTGCGCTGGCTTGTAGAGCTCGAGACAGCGATCGCTGCCCGACGGATCCGGGATCCGTGGCTACAAGTCGCTTACGCGATGTCGTGTCTAGCAGTACGTGCTAGACACTGGGCGTATGGCAGATGCCTTACGAACGGTACGTGCTGGAGCACGTACGAAGAGTTCAAGGAAGAGCTCAAACTCGCGTTTGAGCCTCCCGAGTCGGAGTTCAGGTCGAGGGGAGTTCCTCTACCTGAAGCAAGGCAAACGCGACATACTTGCGTACGCGCAGCAGGCTCGATACTTGGTGTCAAGTATCGTGAACCACCCCATGGATGAGGCGACACAAGTTGTCACCTTCATGAAGGGACTTAGAGATGGGCCTATGAAGGCCTATCTCTTCCGAGAGTACCCGAGTACTCTCGAGCAAGCCATCCGACTTGCATCGCAGGAAGAGTTTAGCTTGAATCAAGCTAAACTTCACGCGGACACGCCAGGGGCGCCGCGTCCGCGACCGAGGCCCATGGGCGGTCCAGAACCCATGGACCTATCAAGTGCGTCTGCTGGCAGGCAGCAGACGGATCCGCGTAGAAGAACGCAGCGGTGTTTCCAGTGTGGAAATACCGGCCACTACGCACGCGAGTGTGTAGCAGGCCCAAGGCCTGCTACTCGCGGTACGTCGTATCGTGCCAACGGTGATCGTTGGCGCGGACGACCAAAACGGCGGGAGCCAGTAGGGGCGGGGCGCCCTACTGGTGTAGTCACACATGCCGATGTCGGACATGTGATGACTACAGCCCCTGCGGTGGCAAGCACCGCAGTGAAAGGAAGGATGGTCGAGCTGGGCTGATCATCCTGGAGGTTGCGGTGCATGGGAGATCCATGCACGCGCTGGTCGATTCAGGTGCGTCGAACAAATTTGTTCGACTGCAAGCCTGAATGCGGTGTGCCCCGAGGAGAAAGAGACTCCTCGGGCGAGTTGGTGGTGCGCCTGGCGACAGGCGCAACCGTGAACACGAAAGCGAACTGTGTCTGTTCGCTTGACTGTGAAGGTCGGACCTTCACCGAAGACCTTATCGTCTTAGACTTAGACGATAAGATCGACATGATATTGGGCATGCCGTGGCTAAAACGCCATGCCCCAGCGATAGATGGAAGGCCCAGTCGATAATCTCATTCGGCGCCGAGGACTTTAACGTCCTCGGATCAGCGGACAACGTGACAGTGAGCGATGGCCCTGTCAACGTTGCGCGCGCACCTCGCGGTGCGTGCGTTGGGAGCGAGGGCAACCTCGCTCATCCCAGCCAAGAGAACGTGGCGACCGCCAAGACCGCCGCGTACCAGAAGAAGGAAGACCTCCGGGAGGCTTCCTCGTCCGTGCCCGGGCACGGGCGAAATCACAACTGAAGGGTGCACTCCGGGAGCGCACCCACGTCCAAACCGGGTTTGGACCGAACCCTTCGCAGGCCGGGCCTGCGAAGGCAGAACCAAGAAACCGTCTCGGGCCGGGCCCGAGGCGACTGTTCAAGAGAAGATCTCTCCTCAAGCCGGGCTTGAGGAGCCAAGATTCAAGGAGACCCCTCGACGGGCCGGGCCCGTCGAGACACAAGATATGGGTCGTTGTCAGACCGGGTCTGACAAGGGTCGCGGTATGAGGAGCCCGAAGAGCTTCTCACAACTGAAAGGAACCGAGACCGGACAGGGGTCGCTCCTCCCTGTCCCAAGAACGCCCTGCACCGAAGCGTGCAGGTGACGAGCCTCCATCGCCTGCGATGGGCGATGTCGAGTACGATAGAGTGAATGCGCTGACGCAAACACTCTCTGGGGTCCAATGTCACGAGTTGACATTGGAGTGTCCTCCGAGCACTGCCTCTGAGTTGACAGCGCTGGAAGTGCAGAGATGGAAAGGCTTTGCACGGGATCTACGCGCCGGGCGCGTAGAACAAGTATGCATCCTCACCGCTCGTGAGGATGTCGTGATCACAGAGGATCTCGAGGACCTGCGGCTGGTTCTCGTGCGGCACCCTGATGGCGACACGAGCCTCAGTGCCAAATCGAAAAGGATCGATTTGCAGAGCAGAGCTGGGACTCGCTCAAGTCGAGTCCCTATTACGACGTTCTTCGGGAATACGCCGACGTATTCCCGGACGAAGTTCCTGCGGAGCTTCCGCAGGATAAAGGAATTCAGCACGAGATTGATCTCGTGCCAGGCACAAAGTACTGTGTCGACAGTGGCCACTGCCGCGTGAACAAGTAAAGGCCATCGACGAGTTCTTCGAAGCTCGTCGTCGTGCGGGCCAAGTGCGGGAATCAAATCCCCGCACAGTGCCCCCACGTTCTGTGTCAAGAAGGCACAGGGCGGATGGCGCATCGTTCATGCGTTTAACAAGATGAACGATGCGACGATACCGGCGCAGACGCCGATACCGAGGAAGGACGTCATCATCGATTCGATGAGCAAGAGCACCGTGTTCAGTGCTCTTGACCTAAGAGATGGTTTCTACCAAAGCTTAATGCGTGAGAGTGATATCCCTCTCACGGCGGTAAGCACCCCAAGCGGCATGCTTTGGGAGTGGCTAGTGATGCCACAGGGGCTTAAGAATGCCCCTGCGACGTTAATAGATGCGTAACGCATCTATTACGGTCGGTGCGGGACTTCGCACCGACGTACTTCGACGACGTGTTCGTCCACAGCCGGGCTGTGGGCGAGAAGACGAACACCGAGATGCACAAGGAGCATCTCCGACAACTGCTTGCGCTGATGCGCAAGCACAGTTATATGCAAATGCATATTCGGTGCGTCCGAGATTCCAGTCCTCGGATGCCTTGTCTGCAAGGACGGTGTCCGCCCTGATCCCGAAAAGATCCACTGTCGCGCCTCCTCAAGAAGGACGC
>JAAVTI010001086.1:0-30930 GCA_011947335.1 Phytophthora constricta | reverse complement strand
TTGTTATATCATAGTATATTAATCGCTTAAGATGGATATTTTTGTATGTGGGCCGTTGTTTTTTGCTTTGTGTGTTTCTTAATTGATTTTAATTCCTAATCGTACGATCGTGGTCTCTTGTGTATAGCATGTTGAGAGAAAAAAATAATGGGTTATGAGCAAAATAGTGTTCTCAATGGATTTATATCCCTACGCAATCTCTCAATCGCGATAGATGTTCCATTTGTAGTTTGAGAATTGAGAAAAAAATTTGGAGGTAGCTGTGTATATATGTCGATGTTGTTGCATAACATGCATCAGTCTAAAAATACTATATGCTCTTTTTTCAATTTCTCAATTTCTCAAAGTAAAAGAAGAGTATATAGGAAGAGTAGAAGAGTGGTAGCGTCTTCTTGTATTGAGCTTATGAGAAAAAAAGAAAATATCTCATGTTTTCCCAAGAGGATGACCCTTTAACTGATATAGCTTAGCTCCCTTACTCTCGGCATTGAAATCGTATTTGAAAGTGTGAATTTGGTTGGGAAAAATAATATTCTCATTTTGTTTGGGAATATTGTGGCGTGTTGTGAATTTCGTATCAAGGTTCGTGCCTTGTACCAAGGGTACCACCTTGTCGATGGAGTTTTTGCTGCGATGTTTTGATCACATCGATAAAAAAGAGAGTTGACTACTTGCGCGATGGAGGTTTAGTTGATCGCATCGATAAAAAAGAGAGTTGCCTACTTGCGCGATTGTAGCCACTTCTTGTGAATGTTCGATCTTTCGTGAACAGGCATAAAGCTCTGAATGTGGTCACGATTAGGTCTGGTTATGTAGCTACCTCCACACTGGCACGGGTTACGCCTTTCTTTTTCGGGATGTTGCTTATTGACGGCTCTCACTTTCGCCATGTATCGTCGTAGGCGTGAAGATAATACTTGAGATGATCCCTTTAAAGACTTAACAACATTAAATGGCATCGTAATATTGACACTTTGCAACTTGTTGCACCATAGCTGCTCGTACATCTCTAAGTGACGTCGATCAACTACCTGATAAGTCTCAATCAGAATCATCTTGAGAGAATCCCACCCATGCTGTTTGAATACGGGATAGTTAGCCAAACCATCGCCGCCAAAGAATGTGCCTTTATGCTGCGACATGCGCGTTCGTAGCGCGTTGAAAGTTGAACCGACATAGACATCATTACTCTTAGAGCAGATGATCTTATAGACGCGGCCTGTGCGCGTGTCAGACATCGTATTATTATATTAGTAGTTCATCGTTTAAGATGATGCGTTCTGCATCATCGGCACCTATGGCAACTCGTGCGGTTAGCTTACAAGAGCGGCTATAGTAAGCTGTAGTGAGCAGCCCGGACGGCGACAATTCTGTCGCCGGGTAGGAATAATGACGTGTAGTATGGAGAGTTAATATAGAGGTAAGTTTCGAGCGAGGATTGAAAAGAATGCTTCTACATACAATTTGCAAGTTAAAGTGGCTCTAACGGCGTCTGATGCATTCCGATGACTGTCTCATTCCGACCGAGGGGTGAGGAGAATAACAATTGGCGGTGGTTATCGGGAGGCATGCTCGTATTCCCGGTGATGAGTATCCACATACAAGATTACTGAAGAGGGGTTCATCTATACTTGAGTTGGTTGAGAAATCAGCATCTTCTTGCAGTTGGTAGATTGGCATGACGAACAACCATTCATATTAATGCTGTGTATGCTCGTTCAGTTGATATTATCAATATCAGCACCATGCATAACATTGTAGTGTTTTCTGTGAATACATTGTGTACTAGTACTCGCTTACGAGACCTTGCCTGGTCCATCCTGGGTACGACGTGCCATCCGTCCTGTTGCTGGCGTCTATGCAAGCTTTCATTAAACATAGTTAGCGCTTTCAAGAGATGATGGACGGATGTCATCACTACTTGCTGATCAATCAGCAAGCATATCAGGTCGCAGGGACATCGTTCGTCCGAGTCGAGCAGCATTTTTGCATTCCAATTCCTTTGATCAGTGGTCAACTCCTATTGCGTGCCGGCGACGATGAAGAGCAAGACAAGTCTCCAAGAGACCGTCACGGCCAGTATTGAAGAGACCCAGGCGTGGTCCAGTGTCGTGCTGAAAGACACGCTCAAGCTGGAACATGCCGCCGTGGACATCAACACCGACCGAGTCCTGTATCACCTGCACCTGGAGCTGGAACACCCGATTCCGGAGGCGTGTCTCGCCAACGTGGAGTACCTGACATTGACATGGCCTGTCGGTGGCATCTGGAAGATTATGCGTCTCAGTGACAACAACCGAGTCGTGCACTGCCTGTCGTGGCGCACGACCAAGATGAACCATCAAGAGGTGGAAGAGCTGGCCAAGAAGGTCGAGGCGGCTGGATCTGCAGGAACTGGAGCTCGAGCTGCAACGAACACCGACAGCTCGACACTCGCCGCGGCGGAATCGGAAGACTTGCCACCTACTCTCTTTGACTGGAAGATGCAGCTCGGCAAGTGGGGCGGCAACAAACACTGGTTCCTTCGCGATATCATGCCCCCGCATCATCGAGACAGCCTTGGGAGCAGTAATCCTGGACCCATGACGGCGCACCTGATGGCCGGGTTTGCGCCACTCGAGGTGCAGGTCGAAGTGAACGCGCTCACGTCCGTCGATACGGTAGCACAGACGTTCTCTGCCGACGTGACGTGGGAGATCACACTGCCAGCCATCACAACGATCCGAGAAGACTCAGTACTGCGCGAGCTGCTGGGTGTCCTCGAGTTCGACGAGAACCAGTTCGAGTTCACGAACATCAACTCCATGCAAGAGGAGCGCGACATGACATCCAGTCTTTCTCCCGCTGGTTCTGTTCATTTCGTTGACTCGACCAGCCTCGAATTGCCCTTGAAACCCACCTCCGAGTTCTTGAACCACCTGCAGTACAGCCGCCGTATTGTGGCCACGTTCAGTGAAGAAATGACCTTGCACAGCTTCCCGGTGGACCAACAGAAACTTACTTTCGCGTTCTCGACGGCACTGGCGTGCGCAAGTCTCTTCGCATTACGCCAGCCCTGATCGATGCTGGCAGCTTCAACATCGGGAACTACAAGTTGGGCAACGTCTTTGACGTGGTTCACCATGACAAGGTTTTCGTGGGCGAGGTTGACACTGATGGGGAGAAGAAGGGGATTCGTTTTGAGATGATGCTGGAGCGCCGGCCGGGATACTACGTGACCAACGTGGCGATCCCAGCAGCTATCATCACATACCTGTGTTTTATTTCGTACGCTCCATTGTCTGACGGATCGCTCATGGACACTGGAGACCGCGTGCAGATCGTTCTGACACTGCTGCTGACTGCGGGTGACGTTCAAGAACCAGGTGGCATCGCTGACGCCGCAAATCTCGTATTTCACAACTCTGGACCAGTATGTCTTCTTCTGCTTCATCATCGCGTGCTTGGTTGCAATCGAGAACGCGCTGTTTCCTCTTTTCGTCGACTTTTTCCCTCGCGAGGAAGTTGGCAGGAGAATAGTCTGTTGGGATTGTCGTGTGGTTTCTTTACGCTGGTGAACATCGTCTGGGCAGCACGCATTATCGTTTTCGTGAAGATGCGCAGAAGGGCGTCCGAAGTGTTCATTAAAGTTCACGAGATGATTCGAGTGATCGCCACATCTATCCCTGCTCAGCATCGCGAAGCAGTTCTGCACGAGTACTTGGAGAAGCAAGCCTTCCACGAACGTGATTTCCTACGATTTGTTGCATTGAGCCAGGCTATCTCTATGTTCAACTACCGGACGATGCACCTTCAACTAGCTTGTTAACCGAGGAGAAGCTGGTTCTGCATAGGACCAGCCGCCAGGTGGCTGAACGGGAGTTTGATGCGTTTAAGGAGATTTACCAAAAGCTGAACCCTACTGCTTCGCCGCTGTGTGGATTCGGTCCCGATAACGAGAGACCGCTACGAGCTGCACGACCAAATGAAGCTTTTCTAGCTGGTGGCGGAGGTCGTGACCGACGACGTTCTGTTGCCATTCCCGGCAGCCCCGTTGCAGCTCCTGTTGGAATGAACAGTCAGAATAAGTATCATCGAATGGCCTGAGTATTTTAATACGATAATACGTGGTGGTGGTTAAGGAAGGCTGCTACTTCGGAGCATAACCCACGGGGTAAAAGCACCATGAAGTCATGAATTAACACTACTCGCTAACTACTTTTTGAATTCATGAACCAATAGACCAATGCATCCCTGCGCTAGTCCGCTTCTTGCCATGTTGTCAAGAGACTCCTTCGCATCATTCAACCGATCCTTGATGACTTTATTGCGGTCAAGCTCTTCGCGGAGAGCGTTGATTGTTTCCAGGTGAATACCAACAAGACATCCATCCTTGATGATAAGTGCCGCACCCGAATCTCCAGCGTAAACTGGACACGAATACATGATGTGTCTTCTGTGAGAACTGATGGCGATACACGCTGCCGGTGCGAATCCCAGTTTGTCCTGGAACGGTGCTTCGTATACGTTAATTCCTAGTCGAAACGATGCCAACACAAGATCGAAACGTGATTCCAGGTCCTCTGGGCTTCCGCTCCACGGAGGAATGAAAGATCTAGGAGTGGACGACTTCAGAATCGCGAAGTCTAGCTCAGCATTGCGATCAACTACTTGAACCTTTACCGTCTCTTCCTTCAAAGTCAAAGTCACCAAGGTCCCCACAGTGTGTTGCTCCGTTAAGTTGTGGTCGCACGTCACCGCTAGAGTCGGGCTGAAAAACACACCTATTCCAACACCCTTGTGATCTTCGTCTTCATCCACGATCACAAACACTGCACTTGCGACTTTGTGGCGAGTTTCAGGAAGGATGAAATAGCTTGGCACGCTTGCTATGCGCTGAGGCACTTGCACGATGAGTGCATCCTTCTTCAAACCACCGAACGACGCAACCGGCGAATCGCTTCCAATGCCAGTTTCGCGTCGTACGCCGCCGGGTTCGCGAAGACGGTGAGGTCGGCCGCAGCAATCCCAGCAAGGTGACTGTCTTTGAACTTTTCCTTCACCGCATCTCGGAGAGCAACAACATCTTCAATATCCACGGTTGCTGCATCAGCTGACGTTAGCTCCTTGCCGTCCTCGCCCACGAGCTGGAACCATTTCCGCACCATCACTTCAGTGCCATGCGGTGAATTCGAGAATGAAGAAACAACTTCTAATAATCAGTACAGATGAACCCCTCTCGGAATGGCAAAATTAATTCAATTTCAGGGTATTGCTATGTCGGGGTGAACAATTTTAGGAGTACCACAACTATTTGGCGCTAACTTCCTTCAGCCATTCATCCTCCAAAGCACTAAACAGTCAACTATTTGTTGCCAGGAGCTGACCAATGCTGTCGCCAACTAACGCATCTCGGATGTCGCTCACCAACGCTTGAAAGCTGCAAGTTTGTCAGCATACCATATGCAATATCCATGGAATGCTCAACCTAACCATCTGGGCCTCTCAAACATTTTCTCTGGGATGGATAGGAAAGGTTTCAGTTCCTACTGAAACTGTAAGAGTGACGAAGGATTGGTGAGGAAATTCAGAGAGTATTCCGAGATGAGTTGGGAAATACACAAAGACGGAAATTAATGGACGATGGTAACTTTTCCATAGTTAAGCACCCTTTAGAAGAAATATTGGTTGATTTTCGATTCCATATTACGTCAGAGGGATTCGTAGTTGGTCACATTTTGGGTATTCTAATGGAATAATTTTGCCGTTCCATGACAATTGAGGGGTTTATCTGTAGCACGATCCATAAAATTGCTAGCTTAGCATCTTAATTTTATTTAATACAGATGGAGTTTTATAAATGGGCCTTTACGATCAAATAGTTATATTGGGAGATAGAAGATTCTTCCCGGATATTCAAAATGCTTTTCGCGTAACAAAATATTAGGTTTTGTTGACATACCTACCGCACCACTAAATTGGTACACACGCCAATAAGAATTCCCTTATTAAAACGGGATAATTTACGCACTGTACTAACTGTTGTGACTGACTACAGTATTTAACAATTGAAGCTGTTTCGTGAGAGTCTCGAATTTGCCACGTGGTACTGAATAGATGGCACGGAAATGGTTCCAGCTCGTGGGCGAGGACGGCAAGGAGCTAACGTCAGCTGATGCAGCAACCGTGGATATTGAAGATGTTGTTGCTCTCCGAGATGCGGTGAAGGAAAAGTTCAAAGACAGTCACCTTGCTGGGATTGCTGCAGCCGACCTCACCGTCTTCGCGAACCCGGCGGCGTACGACGCGAAACTGGCATTGGAAGCGATTCGCCGGTTGCGTCGTTCGGTGGTTTGAAGAAGGATGCACTCATCGTGCAAGTGCCTCAGCGCATAGCAAGCGTGCCAAGCTATTTCATCCTTCCTGAAACTCGCCACAAAGTCGCAAGTGCAGTGTTTGTGATCGTGGATGAAGACGAAGATCACAAGGGTGTTGGAATAGGTGTGTTTTTCAGCCCGACTCTAGCGGTGACGTGCGACCACAACTTAACGGAGCAACACACTGTGGGGACCTTGGTGACTTTGACTTTGAAGGAAGAGACGGTAAAGGTTCAAGTAGTTGATCGCAATGCTGAGCTAGACTTCGCGATTCTGAAGTCGTCCACTCCTAGATCTTTCATTCCTCCGTGGAGTGGAAGCCCAGAGGACCTGGAATCACGTTTCGATCTTGTGTTGGCATCGTTTCGACTAGGAATTAACGTATACGAAGCACCGTTCCAGGACAAACTGGGATTCGCACCGGCAGCGTGTATCGCCATCAGTTCTCACAGAAGACACATCATGTATTCGTGTCCAGTTTACGCTGGAGATTCGGGTGCGGCACTTATCATCAAGGATGGATGTCTTGTTGGTATTCACCTGGAAACAATCAACGCACTCCGGGAAGTGCTTGACCGCAATAAAATCATCAAGGATCGGTTGAATGGTGCGGAGGAGTCTCTTGACAACATGGCAAGAAGCGGACTAGCGCAAGGATGCACTGGTCTTTTGGTTCGTGAATTCAAGAACGTAGTTAGCGAGTAGTACCATAATATATGGTATTGTACCTCGGCGCTACTCGAAGCAGGTAAGCGATCGACCTGACTGGACAGCTCAGATGCTATCGCAAAAGTGCTAATTGCGACGAATGGCTGGATGAACCAACCGTACATATCGACCCGACCAAAATGAAACATCGAGTGCATGTACGTATGGATAACGTCGGTGGACTGCGGTGGACTGTACAGTATACAGTACACATATTATTGTAGCAGTTGTTAAAGCACTGGTTCGAGTGGTGCTTGTTGATCAACTGCAGCTCCGAGTCAGCATAAGCGTCGTCACTAAAGCGAGATTTGAGTTTGTGACAGGCGTCACCTTACCACCACAGGAAGCCCGCCACCAATTCAATTCGAATTTGTTCGCGATGCAGTTCCTCGTCGACCTGAAAGACCTGGTGTGGACGCGCTTCGTGTACGGCGTGCTGACTCCGATCTTCGGAGGCCTCTTTGGACTGCTACAGGGTCACTACAAGAAGGTTAACGGCAACAAGACGCCCGGGCTGCACACCTACCGCCAGTAGCAGCTCAAAGCACCGAGCAGAATGGACTCTTATGCCTCCATGTCCATGCAAACAGCCGACACTCGACCTCCACAAAAGACACCATTTGTCTGACAGTATGCTGAACCACAGGACCGATGTTAGACGAAGCTTGTAGTAAATTCAGTCAATGACGTTGATCACCGTTTGATGCTATAAGTTATAGTCTATGACACCAAACGATAACCATTTCGTCCCGTAGCATCTTCGAAACGGCAAGCAGGACGATTTTAACAGGCGTTTTCAGCGGGAGAGCGGCTTCATTTCTTCAAGCTTCGCCACTGCACTGCTGTGCAGTACAGTACCTACATTTTGCGTGCATCGCCGTACGAGGCGTGCTTACGACAGCGTACAGCGCCGTACGAACAGCGTGTGTTCAACACTAGAGATTCTCTGTAGATTCCTCTAGCGACAACTTTGTAACCATGTACGGTTTGGTTTGGTTCGTACAGTGCAGGATGAAGACGACTCCACCACCAGTCCTCGCCATTGTCCTGCTACTGTAGTAAGCAACGTCACTCATGGCTTCAACATAGAGCCGGGGTGTCTTTGCACGGCTCGTGATTAATTATCGCTTTTCGCGCATGGCTAACCGCTGCCATCGTTTCCGAACCCCGCAAGAGACGCATGTTGGGCGCTGAGCGGATGGATGGCGCAAGTGCCACCCGTGCTGGGTTTCTCCATGGTCCATTGCCACAATTGGAGAAGCGCGCTGTGGGAAAAGCCGTTCGTGGGCTCAGTCGTCGTGCATTGCCGTACGATCGGGTGTAGCGCCGTACGAAGGAGGAAGTGCCCGGATCCGGAGTTGGCAGATGCCTCGCGTCGTACGGCCATGCAAGGCACGCGCATCTCCCGCCACCCACAACACCCAACCGATCTGGGAACCGCAGCTCTACATTATCAAACTATTGACAATAGGGCACCCGAAAAGCTGTAGCACCGGCTAATAATGTGCCATGGGGACTGCTTGGTCACCTGCACTTCTCGCAGCGAAAGAGATTAAAATTGACAAAGCGCGAACGCACAGCGTGCAGAGCCCGTGAAAGCGAGTCATTCTGTGAAACGGGAACAGTGACACGCCAATCGTCATCGCTGATTAAGTACGCCCTTCACTCTTACGTGCGATTGAAAGCGGTATGATTCGCTACCTCTTGTGGTAAGTGCGTATGTGGTCTCAAAACGTCACTTCAACCGCACTTAAATCTGCAGATGGGCAGTGCACAGCGTCCAGCCAGCCACAGCACTTCTACGAAATGCACATCTGTGTCTTAGTGTCATTTCCGAATTCGCCTCCAAGTGCTCCGACGGCAACCTCAAGCTTCAGTCCAATCGTCGCCGTGCCTGCTCCGTACCAGGGATGCTCAAGAAATCGAACATGGTGGCGTCACCGCGCCGCTCGTTGCTGGGCAATGCAGCGCCATCGCCTGGCGATTCGACGCCATACCTGAACATGACCGAGCGGGCATCCGAGTCCCAGCCGAGCCTCTCGCTGCGTCCCAGTGCTGTGTCGGAGCAGTCGGACCATCGGTCGCGCTTCTTGAGTGACGCCGAGCGCGTGATCGTGGACCACCAGCAAGAAGCCAAGAAGTCCTTCGCTGAGCTGGACGCTCAAGACACCAAGATGTGGGCATTGACGCCGACCGACGTCATCGCCAGCCAGTTGAAAACCAGCGTTGAAAGCGGCCTGAAGAGCTCCAACATTGATCGGCTTTTGGCCGAGTACGGACCCAATGAACTCGAGTCGGAGCCTCGGACACCAATCCACATCGTGTTCTTGCTGCAGTTCTACAACCTCATCATCGGGCTGCTGCTGTTTGCAGCGGTGGCGTCACTATCGCTCCAGGAGTATGTGGAAGGCATCGCCATTCTCTTCATCGTCACACTGAACGCTGTGATCGCTACTATCCAAGAAAACAGCGCAAGCAACGCGCTGGAGGCGCTTGCCAAGATGTCCAGTCCGCAGTCGACGATTGTACGGGACGGCATCGAGCAGATGGTGGACAGCTTGGAACTGATTCCGGGTGACATCGTCCTTCTTCGCACGGGAGATATTGTGCCCGCCGACATTCGGCTCCACCACAGTGTGGACCTTAAGGCCAATGAGATGCTGCTCACGGGCGAGTCCGAAGATGTGTCCAAGAAGTTCAACGCACCAATGTCAGGCAAGTCAAACAAACTCACAGCAGACAACATGGTCTTCTCGTCGACTACCATCACGGCTGGTAACGCGCGCGGTATTATCGTGGAGACTGGCATGAACACCCGAGTAGGGTCCATTGCTCTGCTGCTGAATTCACGATCGGCGCCCGATGAAAATAAAGGATTTAGCAACCCGCTGTCGAAATTCTTAGACAAGTACCAGCCCAAGTTGACCCCGCTGCAGCGAGCTCTTCACAAACTCGGGTTTGTGATGGGAACGATTGCACTCACTGTGTGCGTGCTGGTGTTTATCGTTGGCATGGTTCGTGGCACACGCGACGCCAAGCACCCGGAGCGTCCAGTGTGGCTAACTATGATCATGGTTTCGGTGTCGCTTGCCGTCAGTGCGGTGCCCGAAGGCTTGCCCATGGTTGTGACGATTTGCCTCTCTACGGGAACCAGCGATATGGTGAAGAAAATGTGCTAGTGCGCAAGCTCGCGGCTGTCGAAACACTTGGAGCCGCCTCAGTTGTGTGCACTGACAAAACTGGCACGCTCACGGAGGGCAAAATGACAGCAGTTAAGCTCTGGGGTGACTTTACGGAGTACGATATCACAGGGAAGGGTTTCATTCCTGAGGGCCAAATTCTTCTTGACGGCGCAAACGTGACAGCTCCTAGCGGCTCGAATGTTCAAGTGCGCTCGACTCTATTGGCTTCGGTATGTTGCAGCAATACGCATCTGAAGCAAGTGGAGGTGGATGGTGTCGTAACATGGCAGCCGTTTGGTAACTCGTCGGAAGCCCCTTTGATCGTTGCTGCAGCAAAGGCCGGAATCTGGGAAGATTATGCCGTGGAAGAATACAAGCGCGTAGCGGAGGTGCCCTTCAGCTCGTCTCGCAAAATGATGGTGACCGTGCACGCCGTGCCACCCACTCGTATGTTTGGTACTCTCGCGCTTGAACCGAAAACCAAGTTTGTGGCATGTGTGAAGGGCGCTCCAAATTACATTTTGGAGAACTGCACTCGTTACTGTATGAAGAGTGGCGAGATAGCCGAATTGTCAGACACTCAACGCAAGGAGATTTTCAATGCTGTCGACGACCTCTCTTCCCAGGCACTTCGCGTCTTAGCAGTCGCCATCAACCCGCTCGCAGATATTCCGTACGCGGCTGACTGCGATGATGCCGACGAAAAGTTTGCTGCGCTTTCAAAACCTCTCGTTCTTCTGGGTCTGGTAGCATCGATTGATCCCGAACGTGATGGAGTGAGAGCAGCTATCGGCCTCGCACGGATGGCATCAATCCGAACGATCATGATTACAGGAGATTACCTGAAGACTGCGGTGGCGATCGCAAAAATATCGACCTGCTGGAGGTCGGTACTAATGCAGATGATGAAGCCACGGACTGCACCCAGCTACGACCGCGGGGAAAAGACTATTTACCGGACGCGGATATCGACGAGATCACGTCGCGCACTTTGGTTTTTGCGCGTGCACAGCCAGAGGACAAAATCGCGATTGTAAAATCACTTCAACGTCAGGGTCTTATCGCAGCTATGACCGGCGACGGTGTTAACGATGCTCCAGCACTCAAGGAGGCTGATATCGGTGTGGCTATGGGAATTGCTGGTACGGAGGTCGCAAAGGGAGCATCCGATATGCTCCTGACGGACGACAATTTTGTAAGCATTGTGGCTGCAGTGGAGAAGGGCCGGATCATCTACGCGAATATCCAGAAGTTCGTCATCTTTTTGCTGTCCACGAATATTGGCGAAATCCTGTTGATCTTTACGACCATCGCTGCCGGCTGCCCATTGCCACTTGAGGCACTGCAGATTCTGATCCTAAACTTGTTTTCGGACGGAATGCCTGCAGTAGCGCTGAGCATGGAGAAGGGCGACCCGAACATCATGGAAGATCGCCCGCGTCCAAAGCATCAGCACCTCATCCACGGACGCCTGTGGTTTTTTGTTGTATTCAACGCCTTGATCATCGCATCGAGTGCTATTACCGCCTTCATGCTGGGGGTATACTGGAACTTTGGTTCTGTGCTCCTCGACGACATATATGCGCAGGGTGGAGGCTCACACGGTACTGACTACTCGGACGTGACGTGCAAGCGCTGGGAAGGCACCAACAACGGCTGGAAAGTGTATGGCAATTGCGCCGCGCAGTTTGACGACGGCAGCTATGTTTTCGGTGAGGACATCAGTACGATGCAATCGTTTGAGAACTCGACGGTGTACTGCGAAAGTGGTGACTATGACTGCCTTCCCGAAGGATTGGCGCGTGCCCAAACGATGACGTTTGTTTGCATCACCTTCATCGAAGTGCTGCGTGCGTTCACCGTACGAAACTTCACCGAATCCGTATTCCACGGCATCTTCGCGAACAAGTTCATGTGGTTTGCGGCGTTGCTCTCGATCTGCCTCACTATCCTGGTGACGAACACGCCCGCGGTCATGGACGACATCTTTGGGTTCGCCTACATCTCGTGGTTCCAGTGGTTGGTATCGTGTGCGGGAGCAGTGAATGCGGCGTTCTGGGCAGAGATGCTCAAGCTGTACATTCGACGAAAGGACCGCGAGCAAGCTCGTTGGGATGCGATGCACGAAGGCTTTGAGGCCGTGCTGATGGAGATCCGTCACGTACGCAACCACGTCGAGCGGCTAGAGAAGTAGAGCGAATAACTGGATAATGCATGGTATGTCATCTTCGTTGCTTGTAGCACTGCTTCATTTTCTCCACCATCCCTTCGGAAAAGAATTCTCCATTTGCACCGAAAGTCGCGACCCCATAGATATCAAGCGTCTTCACCAATGGAAGGTGTCAAGTATCGGAGGCTGTTGAGTGCTCTCGGGTTGTTGGCTGTCACGAATGCTGGGCTAGCGTCCCTCACCAACGCAGCATCTCCCGGTGATAGTCTTCCGAATTGGGTGAGTCCTGTCTCGGCGACGGCCTCCGCTTGCTATCGCAAAACGTACCTCTCGACCGACACTTGCGCCGCTGGGTACGAGTCTGATGATATCGCAACGTGCTGGGCGCAGTGTCCGTTGAGCTACCCGGTGGAGTGTGGCATGGAGTGCATTCCACAGACGGCTGACTGCACATCTGAAGTTCTGAACAAGGTCGCCTCGGTCGCTGCGGTGGCTTCTAACGCTGCAACGGCAGGATTTTTCGGCGAGCTCAGCAAAGCGAGCTCAGCAAAGCGAGCAAGGCCCTGCAGCTCGGTGTCAAGTGTGGCCAGAAGCTCTTCGCTGCTACGAGCTCTCTCGTGAGCTACGTTGAGGAGCTCCAGAATAATGCGACGCAAACTCAACAGCTACTGAGTCTGGTGAACCAGTCAGATCTCGTTGTCAACGAGTCGCCCACCGCCGTCTACACATGTCTCGGACTTCCTGTGCCAACGGACACGATAGAAGTGAGCGCTCAAGTTGTGGATATCGTTAACCAGATCGTGACCCAAGTGGTGAAGCAAGGCGCATTGTTATTCGACCCAGACACTTTCCTGTCGCTCATGAGTGACATCGGCGTGGATAACTCAGTGCAGGACCTTGACACGGACAGTCTGACGCAGCTCCAAAATATTCTCACGGCAGGCACGACTTGCGGCACCGAGTTGCAGGAAATTATTCACAAGGTGACGCAGTTGGTGACTAGCGTTAAGAACGCGAATCCGAGCAGCACTGTCAGCAATATTCGTCAGGTGCTCAGCATTTCAAAACTCTTTTTGACGGATATTCCTACTGTGACGAACAACTGCATTCGAATCTTACGGATGATGCTTACACTACGCGAGACGGTCTCCGTGCGGTCATGAGTACGATCACAGACAGTCTCGCAGGTGCTGCAGTGGATGATGACGGAAATGCAATCTCGACAGCAGATTATCTCGTTTCTGTAGCGGACATGGGCCTGGACGTGATCGCGACATTGGATCCTACAGGGATTGCTAACATGATGACCACATTTATACAGACTGTCTGTGGACCCACCGCTTTCATCGGAGAAATTGACGACGGCTCGTTAGCAGATGCGCTGGCGCTCACGATGATAGATGAAGCCTTTAACGGGAGCTCTGGCACCTGGAATAAGAGTGGTGACGGCACCGTTACCATTGTCTTCGAGAGTTTTGACGTCCAAGATGTGACTGTGGAGATTCATTCAGGAGGCGACACGGTGGATGAGTGGGCGTGGCGAGTGGTGAGACTGTGAATTGGAACTCAACGGTGAAAGAACTCCAGGATAAAACGTTGTATCTTGACCGCTGGCGGCCAGGTCTTCTCGGGGTTCCAGGCTCTGGCGGAGGTTCGCTCCTAATGTGGATCCCACGATCGTCAACTGGTGGAGAAGTTCGTTTGCATGTGAAGCTCAATGGCGGGGATGGTGATGTCAGTGACGGCAGTGAAGAAGACGGCAATAGATCGAATGTTCAACAAGGAAGCAGCGATGAAGATAGTAACGACAACGACAGTGAAGGAGGCAGCGGCGAGGAGGGTAGTGTTACTTATTCCCCATCAGCAACAGAATATGGCAATGCAACTTCAGCCCATACAGCAGTCGATGAAGATGAGACGACTGAACAAACGATTTCCGGTGAAGATTACAATGAAAGCGATGACAATGCGACGCCTGCCCCTACGACATTGGACAATGAAAATGTAACACCAGCACCAACCACTTCGGATATTAACCAAACCGAGCACAAGAACAAGCTTCGAATCCAAAATCACCACCCACTTCGGGTATTAACCAAACCGAGCACAAGAACAAGCTTCGAATCCACATCACCAGCACGGGTAGCTCCAAGAATAAACTTCGAGCTCACGACGAGTAAGGGTAATGACTTCCATTAAGTATGAAACTATATTGTAAATATCAGCCGTCGTTGATTTCTTGACTGGGAGAAAGTCAACATGGCGCAGTCAATGATGCAACGCAAACTTGATCAAGATTAAGATCTCAACCTGGAAAAGCACTCTAACGAAAACAACAATAAGTGATAGCTTTCCATCATTATCAATAAAGCAAAAATCCGACTCGGTCCTTCAACACTCGATATTACGAAGACGCTGAGTTGGTGTGTTGAGGGAGGGACCGGGTCGGAAGTTCGTACACATCGTCTTGCGATCCTTTTTCTCCGATGCTTGCCAATTACTTTTCTCCTCAGCCCACTGCAAAGCTATTGATTTGCCATACCAATATGGTGCGTGCGCAGCATCGCATCGAGTTGGTTTCTGTGCCTATCCTGTTGCTGCTACTCTGAAGATGAATGAATGTAAAATCCATGAACTCAACGTCAACGCAGCCTTCGCCTCGTCCCTTTAACTGAATTGAAGTTTCAAGCCAGCAAAGCGAAAAGCACCATGGTAGCTCGAGCTTAACAAACCGACACCACATAAGCGTTGCGGACGACGACTTCAACACGTGAAACAAGGAATAGCTACTTGCTCTCATATTTTCGGCTGCATGCTATCTGAGAACCACGTAGCAAAACACACTAGCGCTTAGTACAAGCTGATCAACATCGTTGCCATAGCGAGACTGCTCACACAACTTGGATTGGCTCAATCACAGCGAACGGTTCACCACACCGACGTGGTGCGTGCGCATCAGCGCATTGAGTTGGTTGAGTTCGCTCCCCGTGAACGTGTCCACGGCATGACGATACGTGTTATTGTACCGACGGTTCAAGAAGAGCTTCTCGGGCATCGACAGGTTCGTGTTCTCCGGCGACGAAGTGTCGTGCTCACGTAGCACGTCCAGGAAGAACGCCAACTTCTTCTTCACGTCCATGGACGACCCGCGTTTTGGTGGTTCCTCAATTCCATGTCTGCGGTAGACTTCCAAGGTGCGGGCGTTCAAGCGTTGCAAAGCTTCTTCCGAGATCTGGCACGGCACACCTGACACCGACACCCCGAGTCTTTTAGCACCTTGCGGGCCTCCAGCACCTTGTCACAGTCCGGCTTGTGTCTGCGCCACGCTGCCGCCATGCACTGCTTGTTGCACACGGCGAATCCTTTGCATCGACTGCATCGGAGACGCGAAGGCTGTCCGCAGTTCTCACACAGAGCTCGCACGGGAGCGTTGTCGCCACTGGCGTTGAACTTCTGGTCCTCCTCCTGGTTCTGCATCACCTTCTTGCTGCCGACTTTGAAGCAAATCGACGAGTGAGATAAGTATTTGAAAATGCTGTATGTACATTTGTGTCACTCACGCTACATTCGTGCAGCTTCCCTGGTCTCGTCCTGTCTCGAGTCTTCTTTAACGGCTTGCACACTATGAGACAGGACGAGCAGAGACGATCTGCTGTCTACATGCAGTCTAGTTTTGCCTAATCTAACCGCTCCGGACACTGGTCCAATGCTTCATATGTGTTAGTCTCCGCCGCAAAGTAGTGGAACCGGCGGCGTAGCAATCGGTTGAAGAAATAGTGAGGCAGCGGCACGGAGCCCAAGTTGTCCATGCACTCGAACGACTTGGCCGACTTGATGTCGAAGTTGTTGTGGAGATATCGCGGCGTGAGATGCGTCGGATTGAGATTAAACATACGAGAGCGCTTCCCCTTGATCGTCTTCTCCACACCAGCGGGGAATGGCTCCAGCAACGCCTTGCCATTAACGTAGAGCAGCTCCGATACATCTGTTTCGTTCTCAGTGGGCAAGTAGTGCGCCATGCTGCCGCACATGGAATTCGGATGCGCCTTGAGGTCGTCGTTGGGCACCGACTCGAGCAGGCTAAGTCCATAGGGTGAAAAGAAGTAGTGCTGCTGTGCCAGCTCGTACGCGAGCCAAAACGATTCCTTATCGCCCCACGAGAAATTTAAGTGGAACCGCGTGTTGCAAATCAGTTCTCTCAGCACCTCTAGCGCCTTGCCAGCTCGGGTTTTGTCCACCAGCACCATGGACGAATCCATCTCGTGACCTGTGTCTCCTCGATACGCGAAAGTATTTTTCAGTTGCTCCGACGGCTTGGGCCCTTCCAAGCCAATTTTCTTGTACGGGAACGAGTCCACCAAGTGCCGCAGATACGGCTTCCCGTCGTCCGTCCTTTTGTTCAGGAACTTGTTCATCTTCGCGATCCGATCCTTAAAGAACGTCGTCCCCGTGCGGACATACCCAGACAGCCCTCTCACATACGCCGGGTCTCTCAGCAGCACTGCATCTCCATCCAGCAGAATCACCTCCTTCAGCTTGGTGTGATACAGCGCCAAAGGTTTGATCCAGTAGTTCTGGAAGGCTTTAGCCGTCTTGATGTTGCCCAGGAACAAGTTCTCAGGGCCTTTCTTGGACATAATGTCCGTACAGACATCCACGATCTCCACACGGGAGTCATTGTGCGTGAGTAGCTCACGATGCTCGGCCGTGAGCTCCTCAGGGAAGCAGTGATACACCTGGATGATCTCCTGGTTCCCAAGGCACCGCAGCTCCCGGATGAGCGACACGCCCATGGACACGATTCCATTGTGCAGACACAGCACGATGCCGCGGTCGTAGTCGTTTTGCTGGAGCTGCACAGGCCTGGCCGAGTCGTTGCCAATAGGCCGCAGACTTGATGGCACGTGGAAGTTGGACGGAGCTGCACGCAGGAAGTGGCTACGAACTTGCATAGCCTTCTCCTGGAACGAGGACAAGGAGAAGGTGCTGGCGTACGAGGAGATGAGCCCCAAGGCGAAGCAGCACACGCAGGCCAGCAGCCACATGAGCGTCGTCCGGCCGCGCGCCATGGTACAGTGCCAAGACTTTGAGGGGCGTCAAAGGCGGCGGAATGGGAAGTGAGACCGACTGGGCGTACTTAAGGGGAGGCCAGTTTCGAGGATAGGGTAAGATGATCGTCAGATGTGCTGGGAACACGCAGACACTTGGTTCACGATCGTGGCGTGTGGTGTTTGCTCCTTTTTCCCTTGTGATGTTTATATTTTCTCGATTCACGTGACGATTTACATGGGGGTGAATAGTTTGTGTGCGATTGGCCGTCTTGGTGGTGGAAGCAAGACGAGCAAGGGGCCGAAGATGAAGTTGACGAGAGGACAACATCCGTAAGTGCGAAGGTGGCACCGCAGCGAACTTAAGAGACGTGCCACGTCAGCGTGACGAGCACTTCAACACCAAGCAGCCTTGCCTTCTAGTTTGGAGACTCACACGATGACAATGCATTCAAACGCTGACTGACGACGTTTCTGCTGCACTATATGGACGTAGACGACTTCTTCTGGAGCCGCTTCTTGTACTGCAGCAGGTACGCTTCGTAGTCTGGATGCCTCTCGACGAAGACACGCTCAGGCATCATAATCCACTCGATGTTGGCAACGACGTCGACGCCCTGTGCTTGGAGAAACTTGGAGCGTGGTCTCAAGATGCCGCTCACACCCCGGATAATAAACTGGGTGTTCATTTGCAGTCGCTCAGGCGTAAAGCCCAGCGACACCAGGTACTTAAATGATCGTCGCACGCCGTTGATGTTGTACATGATAATGCGGAAATGCGACTTCAGCACATCCAGTGCAGTCCCTTGACCAAACATTTCCTCCATCGTATCCAACGTGGCCTGGATTCTCTCCGACCTCAGAGCAAGGAATGGAGGGCACCTCGCAATTAATTCGGGCAATTTCTCTCGAGGAACCCCCAGCTCTAACAGGAAGTCAATGTTCTCTTGCATTCGCTCAGTGCTGAGCGCTAAAATTTGGGGGCCAGGGACAAAAATCGACTGATCTGCTTGTCGCTGCATCCGTGCTCCTTGAGGAAGTCGACTTTCGCGTCCAAGTTGTGCTCAATACTAGATGTTACCGCACCGGGGAACACAGTGAGCACGTACGGAATCTGAACGGTTTTTAGTGATAACACGATCAATATACAAACGACGTCAGTCAGTTAATGAAAAAGGGCTTCCGGTCCTCGATTATCCACAAATGCCCACTCACTTTATCCGTTGGCACACCGTGGTCGTTATACCATTTCTCCAACTGTTGAAGCTTTTCGAAGGAGCAGCCGAGGATGTTCGGACTTCGCAGAATCATGGCGTTGATCTTGTCACGGCTCAAGCCCAGGCCACCCAAGTAGGCAATCTACCCACAATGCAAAAACAACAACGAATCAATCCCCACCGTCACTCTCTTCCTACCTACCCTCACTCACTCACCTTGCTCTCAATCATCTCGTGTGAGTAGTTGGCCAGCTGAAATATCACAATAGGCGCCCCCAATGCGAAAATTAATCTCCTTTACTGCAACATTTGCGAATGCAATAACCAGTACAAAGGATCGCACCCCCGGGTGCTTGGCGATGGCCTGCAGTGCCTTCGACCTGCTGAAGCCGCGGGCCTCCAGGAAGCGCGTGGTGCGGTCCAACAGCTCCATGGGGATGGGTTTCCAGGCCTGCGGGTATTTGCGCGTAATCCGCGCGTAGTATCCTGCCTGTTGGCGCCGCACAGCCGCCGCCTCGTCCACAGGCCGCACCGGACGGGCCGCGAACCCCGCGAGAGCGCCACCAGCGGCCGAGGACTTCGCAGCAGGCGCAGCATGGCGAATGACCGACCACAGACCTCTTAGCCAATCAGAGCACTAGAACCACCAACATATTGTCACTAAAAATGTCATCGACCACCGGAATATTGTTACTAAAAGTTGTGATATATATTATTATTTCGGTGGTCGACGACATTGGCATGCCTAGCGAAAAAGAGTATGTTAGCTGTCCCAAGGTGATGCGGATGAGTCAACGTTGGTGCGAGGCTGTTTTCAAGGAACGCGGATGGTGGTTTGCTTGTGTGGACAGTGTCCTGCGTCGAGGTGGATTGGATACGTAGAGGAGTGAGAGCTCTGCTGCTACTGTAGAGATACGTCAGCGTTGGTCTGTGAGCATTCCAACATTGCAATCACGGGCAGAGCCTTCAGGCGACAGACGACAAAATGAGTCAGAGCGCGCTCCACATGGTGCTCACAAGACGACAAGATTATCAAGCTTCCGGATTCATTGTCACCAACGTTGAAGCAGCAGTGTCGGTGACAGGCTGTACAGCAATACCAGCCACGCGCTCTTGCTCAGCAGCTATCTCGCACGACACTCCTCATCTACCAGGTGTACTCACTCGGGATCCCTCCCGGTTTTCAAGCTGCTGTACTCCGAAACGACTCGGCAGCATATTCGTGAATGAATGCCCGCTCGACGGTCGATGCGGTCGAGCCTCGACCGCATCTCAAGGCTCGAAAGGATAACAGGTGTTATCCACTGAGAATGGCTCCGTACACAGTATCAGAATGAGGGGGTGAATGTAACTTGAATGTGGGACGAGGAGCTTAGCAAAACAATCACCCGTAGATGACATCCGTCCTGAGGGAAAATCATCCCACTGCAAGGGTGATGGGCTTTCAATACTAAATCCGTGCTTAATTATTAAGTACGAATCTGAGACTGTGTACGTAGCCTCTGTCGTTATCCACCACCAGGGCATCAAATCAAGCAAGCCTGAGACAAGGCCTCTTCATCAACGCTGGTAACGTTATCTTACTTGGCAATCTACTTTCAGGCCCATTCTGCATTCTTCCAATTGGCGCACAACCTCATCGACACGACCAACCAAGCCCACTTCACGTCGCCATGAAGATTTTCCGGTACGGGTTCATCTGCGCTTTCGTGATCGCTGTACGCTCCGCCGCTGCCATCAACACCGGCACGGCACCCGGACTCGCTTCCGGCGCTACTGGAGGAGGTGATGTCGACCCGGTCTACCCGACCAGCATTGACGAGCTCACCTCGTACCTGTCGGATGATGAGGCGCGCGTGATCATCCTGCAGCAGGAGTTCGACTACCGCGGCTCGGAGGGCTCCACCACGGAGGACGGCTGCCGCCCGCTGTCGAACCAGGAGTGCATTGCCAAGGACAACGGCTGCAAGGGTCAGGACGTGATCCTGCAGAGCGGAGGCATGTCCAATACGGGCGGCTGCGAGGAAGGTATCTCCGTCGAGGTGACCTACGACAACGCCGGACCGAACCCGCTGCAGGTGGCCGACAACAAGACCATCCGCGGTGTCGGCACATCGGGTGTGATCATTGGCAAGGGCCTCTGGATTCTGGGCAGCAACGTCATCGTGCAGAACATCCACATCACGGACTTGAACCCGCACCTGGTTTGGGGCGGCGACGCCATCTACATCCAGGGTGCCGACGGTGGTGAGACTTCGCAGGAGAATGTGTGGCTGGACCACGTCAAGTTCTCGAGCATCGGCCGACAGATGATCGCCACCAACACGGCCAGCGTGAAGAGCATGACCATCAGCTACTGCGACTTCGACGGCTACACAGAGTACTCGGCGTCGTGCGACAACCGTCACTACTGGACCATGTTGTTCTACGGCACGGAGACGCAGGTGAGCCTCGTGAACAACTACGTTCACCAGACGTCGGGTCGGTCGCCAAAGGTGGGAGGCAACACCATTCTGCACGCCGCCAACAACTACTTCTACAACAACTCAGGTCACAACTTCGCCCCCACTGACGAGTCATATTCGGTGGCCGAGGGCAACTACATGGACACGTGCACAGAGCCCGTGCTGTTTGCCGACTCGACCGGTGCCATCATGGTGCCCTCGAGCGACACACAGTCATACTGTGAGTCTGCGCTGGGCCGCGACTGCATAGAGAACACTGTCGTTAACAGCGATGCTGAGCTGACGGGTCAGGACGACGAGTCGGCGGTGACCAACGCGGCGACCGTGGTGAGTACGTACAGTCCGTCTTCGGCGACTACTCTGACGCTTGCGACCGCGAACTTCGGAGTGGGCACGCTGGACGATATCGACAGCTCGACTACTTCCAGCGCGGCGGCAGCTACGAGCACTACCATGGTGTCGACCGCCTCGAGTGCGTCGACCGCTCAGGAGACTACGACGTCGCCGGCGAGTACAACTGCAACTGCAACCAGCACGACGGGTGACGTTACCACTCAGGCCACCACAACTTCTCCTTCTGCGTCGTCTACTGCTGCTGAAGCGGATTACTCGGCGACGTCTACCCCTTCTAGTGACTCCACGACATCAAGCAGCATGCCCAAGACTAATAGCAATCAGGGATTTGGCGGGGCTAACTACGGTTTCGGTAACAACGGAAATCGCCAGTAAGTTGGTTGATTTTCCCGCTGCGTCGTCGGAATATAGTGATTCGGCTGGAAGTCACTACAACCCGATTCCCCATCAGTCAAGCGGACTAGAACAATTCGCTTCGCCACTGAGTGGAAACTACTCCATGTTTGAGTTTGTATAGAGTGAGCTTGTAATACACGTTGATGTAAAACCATGGTTAAATGGAATCAAGAGCTTTGGTTTTATCCAATAAGTATCCAGCTGATGCAGATCTTGAAAACTTTTTATCAATTTGCCACCATCAGTCAGCTCCAGATCCAAGGTATTACTACGTAGTAATATCTTCGGTCATGTGTTTGTTGCATACTCAACAAAAGTATTTAAGGCCGTGTTCGCGATGGCCCTAAAACAGGATTTTGAGGCCCATAATCGGGTTCTAGACGAAAATCACGGCCGCGAACACGATGCGAACAAAATCCTATTATCCGCTATACTGGTATGGCAGCATCCGGCGATACTCGCACCGCTAAAGGGGCAATGCTGAAAATAGTAGTAATATATTTCAAAGTGTAGTTTTCAGCACCGCCCCCTTCAAACATGCTAGCACTTAAATATTCAGTTTCCGAAGTTGTAGCTTCAAGTAGCCTTTCGAAGCTCATCACATCTCCCTCTCCCGATTTCGCTGCGGTGTCAAGACGAAGAAGGGAGCTCTGGCACAGAGCTCTCAGTGTGCAGGAGACATCATGACGAGTACGCTCCTGTGTTTGTTCTTTGAGTGCAGTCATATGATCTCGGTTGACGCTTGCGATACGTGGTCGTCACGAATGCTTCCTAACAGAGAAGAAGGTGGGAGAAAGATGCATCAACTCTCGAAGCTGTAAAGAAGCCCTGATCGTAAAGAAGATGGTACGCTGCACTCGATGTGCGAGAAGCACAAAAATACCAAGTTGCGAAGCTGAGAGAACGCCGCACCAAGAAACCTCCCCGTAAGTTTGATCCGCTGCAATGCCAGTACCCCGGGGATGCATGAAGGAGAGGTCGATCAAGCCAAATGGAGACCTTCATTGGTTATGTGAGCACCATCGAGTACGCCAAAATACTCTAGCACGCGCGCTACAGGCGTACATCTTTTAAGCAAGATAGCAGCATGACTTCTCGCGTGTCATCGCTGGAAAATGGCTGCGCGCCATCATCTAAGAAGGACTTGAAAGCTTCTCGAGTCAAGCCGAAATTTGACGCAATTGAGGCTAGGAGACTCTCGTGTACCAGGGCCGTTCGGGACCCCGTGGGCGGTCAGCTATCCGACGCAGATGCAACGAGACAGCGCACATGTGCAAGTGAGATGACGACGAAGAAAAAGTTGCGGAGTGGCCAATTCATCGAGGTTGGGAGAGAAGACCAGATACCTTCCTTGGGGGCACCCGCAAATGAGGATAGTGCTCCTTGTATGCAATCGAAGAGGCATCGAGAGCGTTCAGCAGAAAACGTCCCTGTGTCTGCTGTGGACTCGATAAACAAGCGTCGACGTCGACAAGGTGCATCGGTTATTTCAAGTGACCGAAACTCAGCAGAGAATCTTCCTTCTCGACAGGACAACGCGATTCCGCCGCGTCATGAAGTACATGATGATGGAGCAACAACTGCGGGCCTGGCTCCCGTTTCCCAGGAAACAACGCGTCGGAGCCGCTGGGGTGATTGGGTCTGCCACAGCTCAATATTCTACCATCTACTATCTACATGTTGGTGGTGCCTGTGACAGTTGCCAGATTTTAACAATCCGAAGAATGTACAACTCCTACAATTCAAGCCTCCAGAGAAGCGAATTGGGCGCCGCGAGGACAATCTGCTGCCGTACCAGTACGAGATAATTGAGGAGCTTCATTTCCGGCCCAACTCCACAGCACTTCTGAAACTTCCACGTTGCCATCGCAGACGCATCCGGAGATGCGTCTTGAGGGGAATCACGCGTACGGTGATATTTATCGCCATCTAGCAGACGCTGAGCGTCTGCAAACTCTCCAGCAAATGGCGGAAGACCCACGCTTTATGAGCGTGTGTGCAGAGATATGGAAGATGCAACGCACCACGGCAGCATAGTTATAGCTCTGGTAAAAGAGTCGATCGGTTAAGCTAATCACGTGATCGTGTACTGGCGCCTGAAATAAACAAAACCATTTTGCCAATCTGATTCCAGTCACTACCCTTAACATCAATGTTCCTGCGGAAAAGGAAGCACTGCACTCGGTGCATTTTCGTCCACGTCAGCACCGCTATACTTCATCCTTGCACGCTATCGACATACACAGATTTCACCAGGTTAAACAAAATCGTTTGCGATCTCCTGTACAAACCTACACACTACAACTCACCGTGTTGAGGGGGAGGGGGCTGCGATACACACAACCTCAGGATTACCCCTAACTTGTTAAGATTTTGTCCAAGCTTTGCTGCAAGTGCAGCTTAGAAGTTGGTGACGAGGGTTTCACAAAATTTGCTACTGGGATTTAGCGAGGTGTTAAACCCGCATTCTGGACCCTGGCGATCTCTTTCATAGAAGTCACCACCGAAGAAGCTGCCTGAATAGTTCTAAAGACAGCGTCCGACACACGCTTTTCCTCGCGTGCGAAGATCAATGCCTGATGTGGCGTTGCTGTTAACTTATCCAAGGCGAGCCTCTGTGTGATTATGATCGAGTGACGGTGACGGATGCGAGACAAAGCGACATACGCGAAGGCAATATTCGGGATCGAGTTTGAGTGGAACACAACATTTTCGCATGTCAATCCTTGCACTTTATGTACTGTCATAGCGTAAGCTAGTCTGAGAGGAATGCCTCTTCGAACAACACGAAGATCACTTAAATCTTACCCCACGAAATCGCCTTTGGTGTAATTGGCACGATATTCGGTATATCTGCCAGAAGCGAGGGCCCGAGGTATGAGTCAGTGATTTGAACAAGAACGATTGATAAATCATTACCGCTGACAAACATAAACTCATATATTATGCCATTGGTACCATTGCACAGTCCTGCCATTTGAGCCATATTAAATGTCAGGGTTACAGGAGCACCCACACAGATATTTATCTTACTCGCAACCACACGATCATGATCTTGATTAGGGACTATTGCTTCTTTCAATAGTGCTTTCACTGTTCCCTGAGGAATGTCCCGGTTAGCTGTCAGACGCTTTTGCTGGACAAAATGCTGAGAATTGATGTGTACAGCTCGTGAATTTGCTGCACGAATCCTAGCATCATTGGCAGCATCAACGTCGACATTTTTAAAAGCTATTTGTTTTGCAGTGGAAAACCAGTCCGGCTCACCAACGAACTTCAAGCATCTAGTGCTGAAGAGCGCTATGTCAGCAGCTGTAGGGCTTCTTTTCCGTAATCTGCGTAGTGCTTCGAACCACCCAGGGTCCTCTTTACCCCGATTTTGACTTGTGAGGGTACAAACGTTCTCTATGCCTTTCCAAATTTCTCTTCCACGACGCTGAACATCGTTTGATATTTTCGAAATTGGCGTAGAAAGCGAGCTTGGTACAACAGGATCCAACTGAGCTGCGTCTCCGGTGAAGTACACACCTCGTCCACCAAATAGTTCATCGGAGTGCTCTGGCCATATTTCCCACATCCGTTTATCTATCCAGTATAACATACCACAAGAGATCATACTAAATGCATTAATGATGACAAGGTGAACATCCTTGTATTGTTGCTGCGTTTGTTTTAACCTTGACGGTCCTGATTTTGACTTAAGTATCGATTTGTATGGAAGGGAGAACGCAGATCTCGAAAAAGATGAGAACGCCAGCGCTGAACAGAGAGTTGTTCCTATGATATTAAAAGCTGCAGTCCCTTGGTGGGCCAACAACAAAACTCGTTTGGATTTTCTCCGTATCGCTGCATGTTCGCCGAAAACGGTACGCACATCCTTCACTATGTGCTTGATTAACCAGCTCTTTCCAGAACCTCCTTCGCCGTTTATAATTAAGTGAAGAGGGTTGCATCGTGAATGTTCTAATGTGCTCTTAAATCTATTTCGTGATTGCTGCATTGCTAGAGAAAACGGGACCCATTGCGACTCAGCGATGACTTTTGTCAGAGGTGGAATCTCTATTAGCAATTGGATAGCTGTGAGCTGCTTGTCTCGTTCTGACAAATGGAACGACCAAGCATAAAGTATTCTTTTTTTCTTTCATCCACGGCTTTAAGTGTCCATTCAGAAAGTTTGTTGCTGTGTCAACAACCTCGGGCGTGTAATTATGTTTTGCTATACACTCTTCGTTACTACGGGCTAAATTGTCATACACTGTAGCTACGACTTCTGGTTTTGGCGCACAATCATCTGAGCCGCCGACGAACACGTAATCAGAAGAAGGTAGAGTCGTGAGGCAACATGAACCCCGAGATTTCTTCAAGAGGTCTAGCATTCGTTGGCGTGCTAGTTTGTCGTTAGATCCTTCCAGAAGCTCACTATCGAGATGTAGCTCCTGCTCCTTAAGAAACATGGCAATGCAGTCTTCATCGCTCTGAGGCAATTCGTCTAAAGTTCTCCATGGCACACAACGCGTTTTGGGCGACGTTTAATCCTGCCTTCGTCATCTAGGCGTTTTCATTTATCTACAGCCCCTTTCGTCTTGCCAAGTGAATCACTCATCTCGTACTCCTCCACAAAGGAAGCAAAACTCATAGCATTAAATAACTCATTGGAAGGCCTGTTCATGCACGCTCTTTCAATGGGCTCGATACGAATTGAGCTTGTGTGGTCGTGCTCCGCCAAGCAGCAACTTCATGCATACTTCGTGGTTCTACACGATAGTATCGATCATTGTGGCGTAACACTTTCACTTTCACTACTGAGCGCGATTTACTGTGCATACGGAGACTTCGGAGAAGTATGTATATTGCTTCCGGCGCTCCCACTTACCGGACAGAAAGCGTTGCATTAGCGACACGTTTTAAAATCAAATGGTAGGATAAGTTAGAATCACATCGCTGGATAGCTTTGGCAATTACACGCCTGAATTTTAGTGTGTCGGGCTCCGCCTTGCTGACGTATGCACCACCATACTCAGCAGCTCCGTATGAATTTCCCACTAGCTGTAAGTCCATGTTGGCGCGCCAACACGACAATAAATGTGGGGAATAGTTGTTTATTGTGGTGAGAGATCGTTTGAGAAATACCTCCATCGAGGGTGTTCCATCTGAAGCAAAACTCGTTTGATTTCTGTCTGTTCTTGCAGATCTTTTGGGTAACCAAAGCGGCATGAGGAGCACTTCTTTCTGCAAGAGGAATTTGCGTAACATATGTGCTGTTGGACTCGTTGCACTAGCCGCGACAGATCGTAGTGCCATTCACTGCACTGAACTTGTGGCGGTCTTTTTGCTAAAATATCGAGATCACCTATTCGATCGGCAATGCATGTTAAGCACTGGCATGTCTCAAACTCGCTCAAAGTCTTAGACAAGACAGAGATCCTCTCGTCGACAAATTTAGCAAGTTCTTTCTTCCTTCCGCTGTCTCAGACAGTTTGATAACATCTGGGGCATCCTGAATCCAGAGCAGGCAATGTACGTGCGGTGATCCGCGCTGTTGAAACTCGACACGCCAGAAATGGTCTATAATCTCGCCCAGTGGCTTCGCTTTTCCGCACAAAATATTCTCAAAAAATGCTTTGAAACGACGGTGGAAATGTCTGGCACTGATATCTGGATTTTCATTGAGATATTTTCTTCTTTATGTATAGGGTAAATGCATGCATTCATCGAGTGTCAGAGCAGGATTACAAGCTCGAGCAAAATCCGGCCAAATTGTCAGCGGCGCTGAGCGTCAGGAAGAACGTTGGCCACCGGGTCGGGAGAGATCGGTTCCCTGTCATGGACATCAGATCGTCACGGGCGTTGGACCAATAGAGGCCACTACCTCTAACCACTCGAAAAAAGGCTTTAGCGAATCCAACACGAGAATTGCTGCATTTAATTCTTCCTTTTCATCTCGTTTATTATCAGAGCAGTTTTGTGATGCAGCCTGATCATGTTTGGAGTGTCCACTTGCAGTTTTTATTGCAGCACTCCAAGTTTCTGAGACACAAACTCTTTGACAAGTCCATCTATCTGTCTGCGTTGAATTAAATTCATACAGAAGAACTTAAAGTTTCCGTGAATGACAAATCTCCTATCATGCCATTTCATTAAGTAGAGAGCAGTATTCCGTTAAGCTATATTCATGAATTATTTAATGAGTAGTATCCGCCGTGTGCATCTGAAAGAGAGTTGGGAAACAGGCTTGCATTAAGTGTTTCGTGTGGTATTCATTTATTGGCTCTTCACGACGGCGCAGCTCTCCAATCGGGTGTTCTGAGTTTGGTTCCATACCTACTGCTCCCATGATTCTCTCCAGCTTACTTTGCTTGCTGTTTTGATGCCCTTCTAGTTTAAAAGACTCGGTCAGGTTATCCAGCATATCATGCGCACTACGCTCGTTACCCACATTACTTGTGCACAAGGGGACTGTTGGGGCTTGAGTAGGGACGGAGTTTTCGTCTTCTCCTGGTGATGTCTGGCCGTCTACTTCATTTATCGGGCGATGCTGTCCTTGTAGTTCTTGTACTTCATTGTCTGTTACCGAGATTGTAGGCACGTCACGATCGGCGTCAATATTTTCTAGCTCCTGA
This sequence comes from Phytophthora constricta, assembly GCA_011947335.1. Lineage (NCBI taxonomy): Eukaryota > Oomycota > Peronosporomycetes > Peronosporales > Peronosporaceae > Phytophthora > Phytophthora constricta. The sequence continues at coordinate 2,414 of JAAVTI010001086.1, read as the reverse complement.
ATGTTTTCCTCCGAAACTGTGATGTGCTCATAGAGAGGATTATTGGCGATAAGCCAGTTTAATGCACGCCTTACGAGGTCCGGCCGCACGAAAATATTTCGTTGCTTTATCGGATCGTGATGCAAGAAATACAACGCCGCATTCTTTTAATGGTCGAGGTAGCTCACGAACGACCTCTGCTGGTTCGTTCCCATTAATTGCGTTGCCCTTGGTAAACTCCTGGCCATCTCGGTAGAGATTTACACAGGTTGTAAAACAAATTCCGAGACCAATCAGTCTTGCTTCTATTCGATTAAGAACAGAAAGAACTTCAGGAATGGCTGCAATCCGAAACCCGCTACACCGAGAGAATTTAGGTGTTTTCTGTGCACGAAGCGCTATATTGCATCTACTGCAGAGCCATATTGATGGTGCCGCCTCAGAAGATGTACCAGTGAGGCCTTCATCAATGATTTCGACCACACCGAAGTGGTTTAAAAACTCTGATTTTGGTTCGTATAATTTCAGTACAGCTTGAGTAGCATTTGCTAGTTCCCCACAGCTACCGCATACTCGACATAGCGGTTCATCAATGGAGGCAAAAATGCTGCCAAAACAACGAAGTCAGTTAAAGTCTCATACTTCTGTGCTATCAAGCGTATAACCATCCTTACCATCTTTATCCGCCTCAATGTCATCCCATTCGCTCGAGCCGCCGCGAATAGGCGTTTGATACGTTGAGGGATCATCTGTACAGCCGCATTCCGCTTTCGCGTTTCTGTATGCCGAACAGTTCTTGCAATCGCTTGTTCTCGTTCTGTCTCGTCGATAGAAGCTACCTTCGCCGCGCCAGGTTGCCCACATGGACTGATCACTCGTGTGGCAAGGGATTTCAGCGTTCGCCCTGCTGCCCTTGTACGACGCGGCTTTTTCTTAGTCTTCCCCATGATACTGAGGATCTATCGTCGAATTCCGAAGTGAATCTAGCAACAAAATTCACGTGAAATGCGAGCCAGTGTGGCACGCAGAATCCCATACAATTGACATCTACTCGTTCAGTCAATGCAACTCTCACTTCAACTTGAAGTTACACCAGATACCGGCACTCGTATTGGTGCCACGAGCATCCACACATACGACGTCATGTAGCACCCTCAATCCTGACATAGTAGAAAACTGAGAAGACACGAAAGACCGTAACGATATTGAATGAAAGCACGTCTTCCAACTGATGGAGTGAACAATTAATGAAGTACAGTTGCATCTATTAAGCTCAATAAAAGCACGGATCTACAGCTTTCCTAACGAAGCATTCTCCATCAACTGACGTCCCATGTAAATTACCTGGTTTGGTTCGTTTGCAGCATGTGATGCGATATGATCGTTTTCGTAGCACTTAGCTCATTTTCATTAGTCCCGGACTGGTTTCGCTCTTCGCTTTCACGACCTACTCCACGATACAAAACTAACTTAAAGTTCAGCTCGACGCAGTATACTGCAGATGTGTATTGAATCAGAGGTAGTATTCTTACTGCACTCGTGCTCGTGAACAGTCACAGCAAAAGTGTATCTGCCCTATATGAACCCCCTGCAGTTCGGTGCCCTGCACAGGCATTGCTAGATATTTCCAACCATAGTATTGTAATCGAGGTCAGCTGCCATTTCTCTAGAATGGGTAGCTAACCACTTACCGTGTTACATCTTGTAGGACATTGCTCACGATAGCTGATTGTGATCTCTTCACCCGGAGCAATCACACGCATCGCAAATAATCCACAACAAGTTTCCCCTGCGACCTCCCAGCGTTCGACAGAGCAATTTGGATTGCAGGAATGATTAGCGAACCTCGCGATGCCACCAATGCGACGTGCATCAATGACTTCAGTAACAGATACAGCCATTCCATAGAATCGATTGGAGTGGCGGGCTTCCTGTGTGCATAAGTTATTCAGGTTAGGAACAAATAGTTATATAGATGGTGAAAAGAGTACCTGTTTTTCGCGAGCAGAATACTCTTTGCAGCTAACGACTTCTTCCACATATTGCGCAACAAGTTCGTCCTTGTCAATTACTTCGTCGGCAAAGAGGGATACTCCCTTCCATCCACACCCAGTAGCAACAAAGCTTGTTTGCCTTCTTGCATCCGCTGGTTTCCACACTTTATCCCCGTAGCGCAGCGTCCTTGAATACATTCTATTTGGGCCTATCAACTGGGTTTTAGTCTTAGTCCAGTGGGATTCAGTTTAACTCAAATGTACTTACTGCTCGATTTTCACAGTCCAAACCACACGTTTCACTGTGTGCCGCACGGGGTTCACATTGACACAAGGGAATATCATCCTATCAAATATTGAAACAGCGCGTCAGTGTTAGTACAGTTGAGGATATTTGATAGACCACTTCTTGATAGAGCAGTACTTCTTCAAGTTGATACT
>JAAVTI010001085.1:0-26166 GCA_011947335.1 Phytophthora constricta | reverse complement strand
GTGGTTCTACACGATAGTATCGATCACTGTGGCGTAACACTTTCACTTTCACTACTGAGCGCGATTTACTGTGCATAGGAGACTTCGGAGAAGTATGTATATTGCTTCCGGCGCTCCCACTTCCCGGACAGAAAGCGTTGCATTAGCGACACGTTTTAAAATCAAATGGTAGGATAAGTTAGAATCACATCGCTGGATAGCTTTGGCAATTACACGCCTGAATTTTAGTGTGTCGGGCTCCGCCTTGCTGACGTATGCACCAGCATACTCAGCAGCTCCGTATGAATTTCCCACTAGCTGTAAGTCCATGTTGGCGCGCCAACACGACAATAAATGTGGGGAATAGTTGTTTATTGTAGTGACAGATCGTTTGAGAAGTACCTCCATCGAGGGTGTTCCATCTGAAGCAAAACTCGTTTTGATTTCTGTCTGTTCTTGCAGATCTTTTGGGTAACCAAAGCGGCATGAGGAGCCTTTCTTTCTGCAAGAGGAATTTGCGTAACATATGTGCTGTTGGACTCGTTGCACTAGCCGCGACAGATCGCAGTGCCATTCACTGCACTGAACTTGTGGCGGTCTTTTTGCTAAAATATCAATATCACCTATTCGATCGGCAATGCATGTTGAGCACTGGCATGTCTCGAGCTCGCTCAAAGTCTTAGACAAGACAGAGATCCTCTCGTCGACAAATTTAGCAAGTTTTTCTTCCCTTCCGCTGTCTCAGACAGTTTGATAACATCTGGGGCATCCGAATCCAGAGCAGGCAATGTACGTGCGGTGATCCGCGCTGTTGAAACTCGACACGCCAGAAATGGTCTATAATCTCGCCCAGTGGCTTCGCTTTTCCGCACAAAATATTCTCAAAAAATGCTTTGAAACGACGGTGGAAATGTCTGGCACTGATATCTGGATTTTCATTGAGATATTTTCTTCTTTATGTATAGGGTAAATGCATGCATTCATCGAGTGTCAGAGCAGGATTACAAGCTCGAGCAAAATCCGGCCAAATGGTATCAGCGGCGCTGAGCGTCAGGAAGAACGTTGGCCACCGGGTCGGGAGAGATCGGTTCCCTATCATGGACATCAGATCGTCACGGGCGTTGGACCAATAGAGGCCACTACCTCTAACCACTCGAAAAATGGCTTTAGCGAATCCAACACGAGCATTGCTGCATTTAATTCTTCCTTTTCATCTCGTTTATTATCAGAGCAGTTTTGTGATGCAGCCTGATCATGTTTGGAGTGTCCACTTGCAGTTTTTATTGCAGCACTCCGAGTTTCCGAGACACAAACTCTTCGACAAGTCCATCTATCTGTCTGCGTTGAATTAAATTCATACAGAAGAACTTAAAATTTCCGTGAATGACAAATCTCCTATCATGCCATTTCATTAAGTGAGAGCAGTATTCCGTTAAGCTATATTCATGAATTCGATTCTCAATCATTTAATGAGTATCCGCCGTGTGCATCTGGAAAGAGAGTTGGGAAACAGGCTTGCATTAAGTGTTTCGTGTGGTATTCATTTATTGGCTCTTCACGACGGCGCAGCTCTCCAATCGGGTGTTCTGAGTTTGGTTCCATACCTACTGCTCCCATGATTCTCTCCAGCTCACTTTGCTTGCTGTTTTGATTCCCTTCTAGTTCAAAAGACTCGGTCATGTTATCCAGCATATCATGCGCACTACGCTCGTTACCCACATTACTTGTGCACAAGGGGACTGTTGGGGCTTGAGTAGGGACGGAGTTTTCGTCTTCTCCTGGTGATGTCTGGTCGTCTACTTCATTTATCGGGCGATGCTGTCCTCGTAGTTCTTGTACTTCATTGTCTGTTACCGAGATTGTAGGCACGTCACGATCGGCGTCAATATTTTCTAGCTCCTGAATGTTTTCCTCGAAACTGTGATGTGCTCATAGAGAGATTATTGGCGATAAGCCAGTTTAATGCACGCCTTACGAGGTCCGGCCGCACAAAATATTTCGTTGCTTTATCGGATCGTGATGCAAGAAATACAACGCCGCATTCTTTTAATGGTCGAGGTAGCTCACGAACGACCTCTGCTGGTTCGTTCCAGTAATTAATTGCGTTGCCCTTGGTAAACTCCTGGCCATCTCGGTAGAGATTTACACAGGTTGTAAAACAAATTCCGAGACCAATCAGTCTTGCTTCTATTCGATTAAGAACAGAAAGAACTTCAGGAATGGCTGCAATCCGAAACCCGCTACACCGAGAGAATTTAGGTGTTTTCTGTGCACGAAGCGCTATATTGCATCTACTGCAGAGCCATATTGATGGTGCCGCCTCAGAAGATGTACCAGTGAGGCCTTCATCAATGATTTCACACCAGACCGAAGTGGTTTAAAAAACTCTGATTTTGGTTCGTATAATTTCAGTACAGCTTGAGTAGCATTTGCTAGTTCCCCACAGCTACCGCATACTCGACATAGCGGTTCATCAATGGAGGCAAAAATGCTGCCAAAACAACGAAGTCAGTTAAAGTCTCATACTTCTGTGCTATCAAGCGTATAACCATCCTTACCATCTTTATCCGCCTCAATGTCATCCCATTCGCTCGAGCCGCCGCGAATAGGCGTTTGATACGTTGAGGGATCATCTGTACAGCCGCATTCCGCTTTCGCGTTTCTGTATGCCGAACAGTTCTTGCAATCGCTTGTTCTCGTTCTGTCTCGTCGATAGAAGCTACCTTCGCCGCGCCAGATTGCCCACATGGACTGATCACTCGTGTGGCAAGGGATTCCAACGTTCGCCCTGCTGCCCTTGTACGACGCGGCTTTTTCTTAGTCTTCCCCATGATACTGAGGATCTATCGTCGAATTCCGAAGTGAATCTAGCTACAAAATTCACGTGAAATGCGAGCCAGTGTGGTACGCAGAATCCCATTCAATTGACATCTACTCGTTCAGTCAATGCAACTCTCACTTCAACTTGAAGTTACACCAGATGCCGGCACTCGTATTGGTGCCACGAGCATCCACACAAACGACGTCATGTAGCACCCTCAATCCTGACATAGTAGAAAGCTGAGAAGACACGAAGACCGTAACGATATTGAATGAAAGCACGTCTTCCAACTGATGGAGTGAACAATTAATGAAGTACAGTTGCATCTATTAAGCTCAATAAAAGCACGAATCTACAGCTTTCCTAACGAAGCATTCTCCATCAACTGACGTCCCATGTAAATTACCTGGTTTGGTTCGTTTGCGGCAGCATGTGATGCGATATGATCGTTTTCGTAGCACTTAGCTCATTTTCATTAGTCCCGGACTGGTTTCGCTCTTCGCTTTCACGACCTACTCCACGATACAAAACTAACTTAAAGTTCAGCTCGACGCAGTATACTGCAGATGTGTATTGAATCAGAGGTAGTATTCTTACTGCACTCGTGCTCGTGAACAGGCACATCAAAAGTGTATCTGTCCTATATGAATGCAGTTCGGTGCCCTGCACAGGCATTGCTAGATTTTCCATCCATATTATTGTAATCGAGGTCAGCTGCCATTTCTCTAGAATGGGTAGCTAACCACTTACCGTGTTACATTTTGTAGGACATTGCTCACGATAGCTGATTGTGATCTCTTCACGGAGCAATCACACGCATCGCAAATAATCCACAACACGTTTCCCCTGCGACCTCCCAGCGTTCGACAGAGCAATTTGGATTGCAGGAATGATTAGCGAACCTCGCGATGCCACCAATGCGACGTGCATCAATGACTTCAGTAACAGATACAGCCATTCCATAGAATCGATTGGAGTGGCGGGCTTCCTGTGTGCACAAGTTATTCAGGTTAGAAACAAATAGTTAAATAGACATGGTGAAAAGAGTACCTGTTTTTCGCGAGCAGAATACTCTTTGCAGCTAACGGCTTCTTCCACATATTGCGCAACAAGTTCGTCCTTGTTAATTACTTCGTCACCAAAGAGGGATACTCCCTTCCCATCCACATTTCGCAGTAGCAACAAAGCTTGTTTGCCTTCTTGCATCCGCTGGTTTCTACACTTTATCCCCGTAGCGCAGCGTCCTTGAATACATTCTATTTGGACCTATCAACTGGGTTTTAGTCTTAGTCCAGTGGGGTTCAGTTTAACTCAAATGTACATACTGCTCGATTTCACAGTCCAAACCACACGTTTCACTGTGTGCCGCACGGGGTTCACATTGACATAAGGGAATATCATCCTATCAAATATTGAAACAGCGCGTCAGTGTTAGTACAGTTGGGTTGATATTTGATAGACCACTTCTTGATAGAGCAGTACTTCTTCAAGTTGATACTTATTTCTACATTCTGCTTTACATCATCATACTCAGAAAACGCTTGTATCACAGAACGTTCGTGATCTCGCTACAGCACGACAGTTAGAAACGGTAAAACAGGTACTAGTAGAAAATACAAACGATCAGTTGCGTGTTTTGGACTCCATTCCAAGCAATGAGCAGCGGCTGCTCCTCGAACTAAGAATGACTCAAGTCTTAGCTGATTTTACAACTTCCTAGGCATTCTGAAGCGAGGCGACGTCGCATCCGCTAATTCGAAAATGGCTGTTACCTTCGACACGAGAAGGCTTGCTTCGCTGTACTGAAGTATCACTACATCACTGCGACAACGACCCATCGCTTTCCACCAAGTTCAATGGCGGGAATCCCGGTACGTTCTAGATACCGCAGAGGCTCATGCTTGTTGTGAAGCAGCTGCGTGAGCATCAACGCGTTTCGTCAACCGTTTGGTGCATGCCCAGAGTAGACATTGTGGTGGATTCGACAACAGCTAGTGATGGAACATTTCATACAGATTATGTGAGACCGCCAACAAAATCAGAGCTTCAACGCCAAAGAGCTAAATTCATTCAAACTTTTTTCATCTCTCTCTCTTCCTACTTCCCCTACAAATGCAATCGTTCAGTTACCTCACCCATTCTCATCCCAGTACGTGAACACAACACAGCGTCCCGACCATTGGCGCCACATCCGCTCCCATGGAAACGTAGACCACTGGAAATACAAGCAATCTCTTGGAGCACTCACCTTCCAATTACGGTGGCGTAGGGAGGTTGCAGCGCGTGCGCACCCCGATATCATCGTCTGAGTCCTTGTTTCCAGCTTCCATGACAATGTCGTCTTCCTCCTCATCCGAGTCAGAGCTCAGATTTAGCGACTCCGTCCTGGCTTTCGCCTTCATCTTTCCAGCCGCACATGGTGCCTTGCGCTTGAGAACGGGTCCAGCCACCTCAACAATCTTGTCCGAGTTTACGCGCTCGTACTGAACACTGCCCTTAGCAATGTCAGCATAGAATCCCACCCCGTCGACTTTGCAAAACTCGTACACGGCACCGCGACGAAACAGCATGTACGGCTTTCCACCGAAGCCCTTGTTCACCTTGTTCGTCTTGTCGTCCCACACCGTAATTTGGGCGATGTAAGACTTTTGCTTCACCACAGTGAGCTCGGCCAAAGCTTCCGCCGTGGAGTCGAAAAACGCGCGTTGGTTTGCGTCGATGACAGTGACACGAGTTCCGTGATCATCATTGAGCCGCTTCGATGACAGGCAAGTCATCTTGTCGGTGACACTCACATCAGCATCAGGTTTCGCCGTAGCGATAAATTCGCGAAAATCAGCCACGGACGAGAAAAATTCAGCGCTTCTTCTTCTTTCTGCTTCAGCACCTCCTTCCGGATAGCTTTGAGTAAATCCATACCGTGACAACGGCACTTGAGCTCGCAGGGGTTGTGACGCAGCTTGACTTCGAGAACGCAAAAGCAAAAATGAGGGTTGCTGAATGCTGCCAATGCTCGTACGAAATCCGGCATTCCATCTTCTCCATTGTATCTTGTGTCATCTCACGTATAGGACTCCGTCACCAACACTTTATAAACGATCAAGCAGCTCACCCATCCGCAGAGTGAAAACTTCAATGCTACTCATGCCTGTTCTCCGCTGGACCCCAACAATCTATTCGCTTCTTTTAAATTTTAACGGCGCTACTCTCAATTGTTTGTTTCATCTAGCATTTCCATTCGTATAATCGGCTTAATCTAGCAACCAACACATCACTTCAGCAATTGCAAGAGATCACTCGCAGCCTTCCGTACTGGGCATACACAAAATGATCCATATTAAAGAGCAATTACAGCGTAAGTATGTGCAGTGCCTACAATAAGAGAAAAATGGCCGCCAACGTTCAATAAGTCTAGCTAGTTATAGCATGTTGAAGCAGCCGCAATCTGTCTGCTCGGCGTATCTATTGCTACTACTATAATATCCACCCCACGCCGAATCTTACGAATGATCAATCTCGGCAGACCTTGTGCATGCATCGTAGAACGTGATTGCAGGAAGCACATCAACAGGTACGCCACCAATCCGTTCTTTCTGCTACGCATTTGAGTGCAGGTGCCTCCCGGTTAACCTGAGATCGCTTAGAAATTACGCTGCCGCAAAATGAATATTTGCGTCTTGCTCCGATGCACGTAAGAAATAAGACTTTGTGGCTCTATCTATTATGGTATTGCTTTCATACAGCACGAACCGAACTCGACGTGCGTACTGAAATGGTTCATAAGTACAGCTAGCCATGGTATTGTTGAAGTTGCTGCAAGCGGTCAGATTGGTGTATCTATCACTACTTCCATGTTGAAGCATCTGCAAGCAGTCTGCTCGGTGTATCTATTGCTGCCGCTATGCTATCCACCTCCACGCAAAATCTTACGAATGATCAATCTCAGCTGACCTCGTGCATGCATCGTAGCCTCGTAGCAGGAAACACATCAACAGGAACGCCACCAATCGGTTTTGTCTGCTGCGCATCTGTTTGCAAACTCCTACTGACTAAACCCGACATCACGTAGAAAGCTCCAACACGAGCAGAACGCGTCGTGCTTATCGCATCATCAAAGTGATTGGTGTGTTGAAACTGCTGTGCACATCCGCATAGCAGTTTGGTCGCCTCTATCTATATATCGAGTCATTTCTCGATCTATTCCTAAACTAAGTTGGAAGTGCTGACCGACAGCGACGTCATCGGATATTGATGCTCCTACAGCGGCGTCATCGGACATTGAGCATTGTTATCGTTATCATCGGATTGTGATCTCGTCAAACGGAAGTCTTCAACGACCCCCTTGATTAGAAGTGAATACATGTAGCGCCATCAAAATGTGAACGGCGGCAAATAGCTAACTAAACGAGATGCTTAGGGTCAACGACGGCTTCGTTTAGTTGCAGTACGTCTCCAGCACTATTGAGCAGTATATTATCGTCACATGTCCGTATTGATGCATAAATAACACACCTTATCCATGTGCTGGGCGTAGTTTTCTGTGTGTGCATCAGCTTAATCGCGGACAGGTAACCGGGCACAACACCGGCCGGCATACTGCCGATAGCGTTGTTCAGTGTGGGCTGACAGTCACCAATTTGAGCTGGACAACAGCAGTAATCGCAAGTATCTCGTCCAACTGGTGATCGCTTAGAGAGCATGCGCGACGGGTCTATTGACCAAAGTCAAGCACCAATATCAATACATTTCGAGCCTCCCAACGAGCCACTCAAAACTTATATTGTATCAGTTTCCACATCCCTGGACCCTGGTTTGTGTCATTTGCGCGATAAATCAGTCTAGCGTGAATCCGTTTAAGGGGCTGAAGCTTTTACGGGATCAGAAGCTGATCGGATCATATGTCCATATATCATATCTAAAACAGCATGTTTACGCTAACACGTCACTGCCGCATACAACAGTGTCTCTCCAGGGTTCTACAAAAAGCTGACCCGACTTTAACGACCGTTAGACGCTTCGACAAAGGTGACTTTTCAACATCCTTGTTTGAATAGCCTAACATCTAAAATTGAATGTCCTTAAAGTGCAGGTAAATTCCGGTCGAAATCGCCCCAAGCAGCCAGATGATAAATCGTTTCCCTAACACGTTACACGCCTTATCAGATCCTTCTGTAAAAAGGGTACATGGAGTAGTAAAAGGAGTTCAACACATGTCATTATAGGGGGCTTTGCCCCAAAGAACGCCATAGTCAGATTTATTGGCCCAATTCGTAAAACAGCCCCCTCCTGTTTTAGGGCTAAATCCTGTTTTCTGCTCATTGAATGACACTGTGTCGCTATTCTCAGGAGAACACCTCATTCTACGAAAAGATAGCCTGTTCTCGTGGCTACTCAATACGATAGCAAGATGGCGAAAGCTTCTCGTCGGGTGTGAAAGGCGGAGTCGAAGGCCACATCAAAGAGCAGCAGCGCAACAGAGGCCACCCGTGGCAGCATGAGCGAGGCAAGGGCAGCATTGGACAAGCATATCGAGTGTGCTGAGAAAGAGGGCTTGAAAGGTAAAGAAGACAAAGAAGCAGATCAAGTGGACGACCAAGGGCAGCGAGCAAAATGGAATGAGGAGCAAGAGTTTTATCTTCTTGACCTGTACTACCGATTGAGGGAGCAGGCCAAATTGGCTACAGATAATCTGATGCCCCGATGTAGTAGTTCACGTTTGCGCTAACTACAACATGAGCGCGCGAACACGACCCGGACAAAGTAGGATTATGGTGCAGGCTCAAAAGTTGTCTTCGTTTGTCGACGACGCTGAAAATCATGATTTAGCTGTAAAGGCCCACAGCGCGAACACAGCCTAAAGTATGTACTACAGTCAGGTTTGGTAGTAGTTCGTATTTTGGCTTACTTGTGCTACTACTACAGTATTACTATTCAGGTACAGATTATTTAGTAGTAGTAGTGTGAAGGTGATAGTAGTAGTAGCACTACTATAGCACTACAAAACGGCTGTCTATGTCCCATATGTATGTGCTGCTACTAGGCGTTGTATTCTGCTATGCTTTCTATTCAAACAATTGTGGGCAAATGTGGCTATGCTAATGTTTTTAGTGTTGTTGTGGTGTATTGTGTTGCTTCCTTGTGGATGAACTCTAATAACCCTTCCCTAGTGGCTTGTACGCTCTCTAGATTCTTTGCCTCCTCACAGTCTACTACTATCTTACGTTGCCATCGCTGCCACCCTCGTTTCACACCGATTTACCGCGCTCCGTGACACTTCCACGTGCCCTTCAGAGGAGTTACCCATACTCCTCCCTCTCTTCCATTCCTCCACGTCACCTGTGACCGCATCCCGCACTTCTTGCACGCCTGGTCCACTCCGCTGTCCTCCATCAGTTGATGTCATGGCTCGACTCTGCTTGTGATCCATGGCTAGATTCGCCAATCCGTCAGCGGCCTTGTTAAACCGGCGGAAATGATGCGTCCAGGATTCCACCTGGACCAAATCTACTAGGCTCGTGGTCAACCGATACCAGTGTTTTAATTTTCTCGCCATGGGTGCTTTGTGTGTCCTCATAATGCCTAAAATGAGCTGACTGTCCCCACGACATGCAGTCTCTTCCAGTTCTTAGCGACAGCATGTGTGAGCAGTCTGTGTAGCCCAACGAACTCAGATTCGTTGTTGGTGGTGGCTTGGCTTCCCAGTGCCGTTGCCGCCGCCCACACCACCTGCGTGTCACCGTTTCTTGCCATCTCGACAATGACACTTCCACTGCCGCCTGGGCCCGGGTTCCCCGCGACCTGCCGTAAAAAAACTGATTCTCACCTTGTCCCGTCGGAGGTGATTGCCTCCGCTGTCGTGCTGCTCCCGCCACTGCTGCGTGATGAAACCCACCACGTCCAGTCGCGGAGCCGTCATCGTCGTTAACGGGTACAGTCCCATCTTGTTTACTTGAAAGGCAGTTAGCACGGATTTGCGTAGCCCGTCTCCTCCTCAATGCTCTTCTTCTCTTGCCGTCGGGGTGCGCTCTGTCGACGTGCCTCCTCCAAATGGTGGAAACCGCGACCGCGCACGTGACTTGCGAAAGCTCATTCGCTACCGGGAACATAACTTCCCAATCCATAAACCCCGCCTTGTTTGCTTGCACGGCGAGCCAGTCAGGTGTCCTTCCCAGCTTCATACCGAAGATCTCCGTGAGGCCCCGGTAACCCCTTCTACGTCGTGATTCAAGATCTGTCATTGGTCCAGAACATGTTTCCAGAGCCTCTTCACCTCTGGACATCTCCACACCAGATGTGCAGCCCCTCCTTGGTTGGCCTGCGTACACTTCTCCACCAAGCACCCGTATCTCCGCTAAGCACCCGCCCAAATCCTCAGTTTGCCATGCTGCAGTCGCACCAGATTCTTGGTCTGGTACGGTGTAACCCCAGCCATGCAGTGGAGCTGCTGCCACGTGACACCCCTTAGGGCTTCAGCCAGCGCAGTGCCTTCAGTTCTCCACCGGTCGTGAATACGCTTCCAGCCAGCCTTCCCTTTTGGCATCCTACAGGTGCTTGTGATGCATGCGCTTGTTAGTTCTTGTGCGGTGGCCCACCCACCGCACCCGTATCCGTGTGAGCCTTGGGTGTGGCTAACTGACGACCTCGGCTTCGTCCACTTCCAGCCTGTCCGCAATCTGCTGTTTGACTGTCACTCCTTTGATCTCAACGTCAATCTCATGAGCGAGCCTGAACTACCGATGCAGCACGGTTTTGCCGCTCAGATCTGGCACCGTAAACTCGTGATGCGGGTCGTCCAGTTTATGCCCCACATACAGCGTAGATTGGTCTGGTTGGCGAGCTGTTAGTTCTGGATATTCAGCCAGAAGCGACATACCTAACTCTCGACATGCGTGAGCTGCCTTACTCGACATTGGCCAGCCGTGTTCCACTGGCGTGATCACCACTTCCTCTCCATGTCGACATTCGATCCTTATGATGTCCTGGAGTCTCTTGCCGGAGACGTTGCCCGTGAACGCCCGCAGGTCGTTCCACTTGGCTCTTCCCCATCCGGCTGCCAGAGCCTCAGCTCCTCGAGCTTCACCCAGCCCAGTTCTGCTGAGAGGCAGAGGCTCGTAATTTCTCGGCTGTCTTCGAATACTTTGTCGATGCTTGTGCGCAGCTCGCCTTTGCACTGAATGTGAAGCCCGCTCGAGTCTCACGAGGAGTGGAACCCCGGCTCGATTTCCATGCCTCTCCGGAGCAGTTGTGCCTGCTCATCCGTACCCTCGATGTTAGCGTTCACCGCCACCTGCCGCTCTGCCCACTGTCTTCTGGTGCTTCTCAGCGTGCTTCTGACCAGAATTGGCGGGGTGCGACGTCGCTGCATCAGATGTTCCGTGGCCGCTCCATCGCGCTGTAAGAGTAGCTCGCCTACTACTTGCTGCTGCTGGTCTTCAGTGTCAGCCCACTGCTGTACTGTCGCCTCGTTTATAGCTATTAGCTCCCGGGCGATATTTGGGACACCAAGGCCTCCGTGTAGTACCTTCTGTTCTGCAAGCTGCGCCGTAATCCACCCCCATCGTTCTGTCGCCTGGTGTTGTGAATGACGCTCGCCAGACGTAATTCTTGATCATTTTATTCAATTTCTTGATTACCTTTCTGGATGGCCACTCATGTCTGGCTAAGAAAAGTATATTGGGCATAATAATGGCCGCAGCGATTGCGGCACGCTGCTGTACTGGTGGTCTTGATCTCCGCGAGTGCCAACCGCGTCCTTATACCTGCCACTGCCATCGCCCACGTGGCTTTGGACACGTTGCTGGCGCTGACCATGTGTCCCAATTACCTTGTCTCGTGTACCTCTTTGATGGTTTGGTGAGCGTGTTCAAGCTGTACCTGTTCCTCGACTTGTCCTGCGTCCTCCTCTAATCTTATTTTGAGACGCGTGGCCTTTGACTTGTCAACGCTGAGATGGAGGCCAGACGCTTCCGAAAATCGCGCAACCGCAGCAATCGCTGCCGTTTGCATATCGGCTCACTCCAGGTACAAAGCAGTGTAATCGGCGTAGCCTGCAACTCGTAGCTCCATCTCTCTGTCCCCGTGTACCAACTGGATGCCCTTCAGGTCTTCACAGCTCTCGATCTCGTTATAGATTAATTTACCGCCAATATGAAAAGGAGTGGGGCGAGAGGGCAGCCCTGCCTGATTCCTCTTGTGACGTCCACTTCCACCGAGACCTGACCGTTCGCCATGAACTTGACCGTGGTTCTAGTATATATGGCCCGCACGATTTGACAGAACCTGGCCGGCAGCCCTTTTCCAACGAGCTCTGCATCCATATAATCGCGATCTAGGGAGTCCGCAGTTCGAAGATCTGTGTCAGGGGGCCTAGGACCGTTTGTGCTTGTCATCGAACAACATCCAGCAACCCCCATCTTGGGGCAACATACAGCGCACAACGAACAGCCCTGTATGTTGCCAATCAAGAAGTAGATGTGTACAGCTCGCAACGTACAGCGCACATAGCGATTGACCTTGCTGCTGTTCCAGACTGAGTTGTGAGTATTTATAATTACGATTAAGACAATCGCAACACGGAATGTCGATTCTTGTTTTAGGTCGCGGTGTCGTACAACCGAACTGTCTCGTTGCTAATTGCTTGAAGCCTGGCTTCCTCTGCTAGCGCTTCTTGGGATGGCTTCGCCCACTCTACTAGCTGCCTTGTAAAAGGTGACATCGTCACGATGCTTCACGGGTAACCACCTGCGAAACGAGTAGGCAGGGCTGCTGTGGCTTGGTCACTATTGCCACCTTGGATTTCCATTCTACGGCTAACATCGCTGTGAGCGTTTCGCCTCGAACTTTGTATACTGTGGAGCCTATCGCACAGACAAACAGGAACTGCTGAGCCTTCATGGTGAGTGAGCGCTTCTGCCCGTCAGGAGCTAGCGGCAAAGATAGCGAGACCTTTTTGTATGCTGAAGCGGTCGGAAACACAGGAAATTACTCGGGGTCGACGCCGAGTTGGATAGGAATTGACCCCCAGTGAAGTCGCACAAGAGCGAATAGTGGCCGTTGAGAAGGTACTTAAACAACCGCACCCGATCGGCTATCTCGAATTATTTTTAACGTGGTCTCTTGAGCAAAATGCACGTGCTCTAGGGTGCCCAGAGTTCCATTGGCAGCCCCTTTGGCTGGACGTATGTTTTGTGTGAGCTGGATAGGCATTCCAAGTATCAGATCAAGAAATGGGGCCATACGACCGAGTTTTGAATCAGGAAGCCCCATGACTAGCTCTTTGTCGGACCGGCTCAATCTCGATAGTGCACCCTTAAAGTTAGCCACGATTCATATGGGATATTGATCTGTAGGAAGCATATCACCTGCTTGCAAGACAATGCGTTTACAACTGCACGGGTTGCATTCTCGGGCGTGACAAATACGGCTTCCTTCATGTTAATATTCTGGATGCCCACGCGATCGATTGTCCTGGAGTTAATCAAATCGACGAACCTTGTCGTCCAATTTCCCAGGCGAACTTGCTTGTACCCTTCTCCCCACTCAGGGTCATTTCGGAATCGAACGGATTCACCCAAGAGCAACACAGTGTCAAACCGTCTCCAAAGTTCAAATGCTTCAATATCGATTGTTGAAAAACCTGTCTTGCTCCGCGGGTCCAGATAAAGTGAGTCTGCACGGACCGGGGAAGCTGTAAAAGCCTCCTACTAGTACAACGTGAATCCCTCCGAATTCAACACTGTTAATGCGCTTAAAACGTCGTAGCAGCTTGTCCAGTTGAAGCCATTCAGATTTTCTCATCATTGACACTTCGTCAATAACAAGAATATCGATATTTATCCAGCCCCCTGCATCAATACCCTTTTCCAAGCTTAACAAAAACTTGCAAGCGTTCTTCCCCCAATTAGCGTTGCTGCTTTTCCCGTAAGTGCCGTTTTCGCTAACGATACCTCGCGCCCCCAGCTGCTGCACAGGCTAGCAACCGCGTCAATCACACGACTTTTGCCCGTTCCGCCTGGTCCACCAAGAAAAATACGCAATTGGTCGTTTCGGAAGATATCTTTAAAGGCCTCATTTGAAGAGTTTTCTGATTTCTTTTCCTCCATTTGCTTCCACCTCTGTTTTAATGCTGTATCAATCTTGCAAAACGCTATGCGTTGAAGACGATTCAATGTGAATGCCCGTGACACAGCTGAAATAGACGCGTAACGCTGGACTTCCGCGCGATGATCATCGCACGGAGAAATGCTGGTCCAGCTCATGTTTTCTGCTAGCAATGCGTCATGCAATAGCTCTATAACTAACCTCTGTATGTTGGTCATGATCGGCAGATCGAAGAGATATATTCCAATAGCGTTGTCTGTATCTCGATCATTTACCCATTTTTGCAGATTTCGCGTCAGTAGAGGGATGCCCAGAAATTCACATCTTCAGTGCCGTACTGAGTAGACCTTCCTAAGTCCAAGAAAATCTTAGCTGTTTTAGAGGCTCTCGCCGATAACATGTGTAGATCGATGAAGGTTTTCAAAATGCCTTTCACATGATCATCTGGGGCGGCGGTACTAGGATATTTTACGGGATTCAGAAGGGAAGTTTCATACACATCTCCACTGTCAGCGAGGTCGCCTCCTTCTTCAGAAGTTGATATTTCATAATTCGACGTCGCTGTGTCTGAACTGAATCCAGCTATCCGTCATTTTCATTTTCGTCGTCGCTTAGCTCGCTCTGGCTCGCTTCATCGTCGTCACTTATTGGAATGCACGCTCGCTCGGTCGCTTTTTAAAGTAATCGTCCATATTATTCATGATTGTATCCACAAACGACGATCGTTGAATCTCCCACGTCGCGTATGCTGTGTTCCAGTTATCTTCACTGCTCTCGTTGTCATAAAGTAAATCACTTAATTATCGGAAAGGCTTAAATAGAACTAAGGCAATCCTAGCCCTTTTCGATCGCACTTTATCGCCTGTGCTCTCATCCAGCAACGGTATACGTGGTCCGCTAATACTCGGAACTACTTCCTTTCTTCTAGCGCCAATTCGGTGCGTACTCCTCAACGGATGGCCTTGCTGAAAACATGCGTCTTCCGTGGTAGATTTTGTTCGCGTTGTCCGAAAATATTTCATCCAAAACTCGTAAATGTTGCAATCTTCTAGACCTGCCGGTCGGAAAATATAATCATCAAGCGGGGAAGCTGGTTGAACCGCAGGACCACTTTCCTCGTCCAGAGAATTGCTTCTAACAAAAGAGCAATTATAAGGGCTCTCTTCAAACAACTGCTTGAGCAAACCGCCCAGCGGTAAGCTGCCGTATGCTACACTCGAGTAGCAACACGATCCCCGTAGAAGATAAAGTGCGGCTAGTGGGCCAGCCACCTCTTGTCGGTTAGTGAGGTTGTATGCCAATGACGCCACGCGCTTGCGCGATACCTGTATCGGAGACGGCGACTGTGATGCTTCAAGAATTTATTTTTCGTTTCGACGTTTTAGTGCCGAAAGCGCGACGGCTGCAGGGAGAATCTACTTGGTTCTGCGCCTTCGTTACATACTCGCAGCAGTAGTAAATTCTATCGCTTATCCCTTCGCTACCCAATAGAACTTGAATGTCATGATTCAACTTAAAGGTTGCCATTATGACCTCGTTATATACGTTCACAAACTCCCGAGCCACCTTATGACATAGTTGCACTCCGGTGCGTTGGATATTGGTTCGCGGTACTCGATCTCGCGGAAACATGTAACGGCATAAACATTTTGAATCAGTAGCTCGCGATTTCTTGAAACAACTTCCAGCATGAGCCCACCAGTGTACATTTAGCAGCGAAACCAGCTTTGAGACCATGAACTTAAAGAAGACGTCCGACATTCTTAAATCGTCCGGTGAAGGAGGATAGAGTTCGGTCATGCGCATGATATCATTTTCGCGAAATGGACCATCGTCACGGCGTGTATACTTGCCTTGCAGCGAAGTCATCGAGGTAATATAGGCATCAAATATTCCGTCTTCTTCGCAGTTATCCAAATCATCAAGGGGTGCACAACCGGCGCTGTCTGTTGAAAATTGATGGCACAGCTCTCGTAAGTACTCTCTCTGTTATTATACTTTCTGCATCCTGAACATCTTTTCTCCAAAATAACTCAAGTAGGTCTTGCTCATGAATCTGTCGGGCATTTAGTGGTGCTAGGCGAGGTGGCCATGATCTGGGTTTTGCCTGCCGTATCACCTGTTTCATCACGTGCTGGGAGCTCATTTTGGATTTACAATTTCCACATCTTGCTAACAAAGGCTCGGTTATCCCGCCTCTTTTACCAGCACTGCATTTAAACCATGCATTATTCTTTGCTTCGGGAGGAATTAGAAGTTCTTCGAGATATTTGTAACTTGAGCCGCAAACCGAGCATATTAATTCTCAATAGGAAGTGTCATTTCCGTGGTGACAATACTATCAGTATAGGCTTCGATGGTGCTCTGGACGGTTGTTTCGTCGCCTTGAGTAGGAGAGCTCTTTCAAATGCTTCACTATTCGGGAGACTGTCGTTCAGCCAGACTAAAATTTGAGCGTGCAACGTTCCGCCGCATTGCGTTTCGATCATCCCGAAGTATGCTTTCACTGAGCCGAATAATCCCGCGTGTTTATGTGTTTGGTTATTACCCTTGCTGACACCAAGCACGTGTGTGACAAAGGCATCGATATACCGCATAAAAAGTTGTGCTGCCGCAACATAGTTTTTCAAGCTCGCCTGACGCAGCCGAGTTCTTGAAATCGGTTTCTCCATGCACCAATCGTACATAGTTTCCTTACTGCTCACACCACTAAATGCGCCATGGCGTACGACGATGATACATTCGGTGTCGGAGTTACGAAAAGCGCTGGTTGTCCATATCGAGCTTGATAAGCAAATGCGTCTTTTGATAACCTCGTCTCTCGAGGTTACTTCCCCACAATGTCCCGGTACTAAGCTCCACAGTCCTCAGAAACTTCTCTACCTTGGAATTTCCTCCACGCGGCGGTGCTAATCGTCCCTGAATCTGACCTTCGTTCTGCTGCATCGCGTTACTTAATAGCTCGGGTGTGATCTTATGGTATCCATCAAAATTTCTGGGCTCCGCTTACACTTTACTGCCAACCGTAAGAACATATTCTGCACGGATAGCCGATCGAAAGCTACTAGCACAAACAACGGACCCTCAGCGAACCGGCGCGAACTCAAAGCACAATAGTGCTGGATGCAAGCTTTGGGCGACACATGAATTTTCCGGTGCTCCCCGGGTGTCCCCGACCGAAAGGGAATAAAATGCGGAAACGTCTTGGCGTAAATATATTCTGCATCGTTTGTGTTGTGACGTGAGGAGTGGCGTACGAGGGATCGTCTTTCCTCCTGTGATCCAGTCGCCATTTCTTCAACAGGCTCAAAGCAACCTCGTGAGGTTGGTGCTCGATCTTCCGAAAATTCCATAGTTCTTTCAACAACAATCTCCTCATCCTTAATATCAATGTAGCCTCCGCCTTCCTCACCAGCAACGCGATCTTGCTCTGCTTCAATTTCGTCAGAACGAATATGGTTTGCTTCAACCATGTACTCACGGCTAAAATCATTCGTGCTATCCAGAGGACTTAACTGGACGTGCTCTGGTAAGTAAAAGTCGTTGTTCTTCTTATAAAACGCTAGTAAATTTCTTGTCATTGCATTGCAAATGCGATGCATTTTTTCACTTTTGTTTTTTGAGCATCCGTAAATGCCCCGGCTAATATGACACGATAACACTCCATCTCTCTTAGATTACGAGGAAGTAGCGTCGCTGGAGGCTCCGGAGTGGCTTCAAATGACATACAATGAGATCGGATCGACCGGTGCAATCAACCACGCATCATACGAGTAAACGCAATTACCGTCACTAACTGAGTCATCAGTCGTTCTACAATCGTCGATTCCAGTAGATCACTCGGTAGCAGTCCGACGTAAAACCCGTTCTTTATTGCAAAATTTGGCAACGTTCCGGATCTTACATCGTGATCGCATTCATCGCAAACCCGCAGCTTCACGAAGCAATCCACCCGAGCAACGCCTTTCCGAGACAATAACGTATCCGACAGTCCACAACACATATCGGAGCAGTCATATTCTCTACAAAGCTCAGCCAATAGGTTTTCGTCGCTGGCAGAGAGCAGTTTCTTTCCTTGTCATACGAGAACCAGTTTGGGGCAAAGCAGTTCGTTCTTGGTTATTGAAGGCAGCCCCCAATAATGTTGTCGAGATGACCGGGAACGAACTGCTTGCCGGTCTTGGTGGTAGCCATTCTGAACACTACTAAAGAAAACCTTGCACCAGTCTGACTGACATCATGTCACTGGGACGTGTAGGTGAAACAACGTTCCCAGAATGGCCACCACTAGCACCCACGTTGTAATGCCGATCGGGGTGCTCTCTTGACTTCTGTCCTCGTTACGCCGCCGCTAATGATGGGGACTGATGGCGGGACTGCCAAGTCAACAACATACGATATAGATAATACACGTGTAAGTGTACTGAAGGTCGGCCAGTGACAGTGCCCGACTGAGAGCAACAATCACGTTGGGGCGAATCACACTCCGTCTGGCCATTGCGACATAGAGCCGCCGCTCCATACTCTCTCGTGTGACGCAGCACGTCTTAGGCAGGAAACTGAATGGGGGCAGATCCGTTGAGGGCGCACGGTCCGGGTGCCGATGTGAGGAGCGACTCTGCGTAGGCGAGAGGTCGACCGATGGAAAAGCAACCCTGCAGCGGGGCGAGGTATTGTCCGGTGCTCGCTGCTGGACCGGGCTTCGCTTGAGAGAGAGAGATTGGCGGCTGAGCGGTCTCTGAGTGGCAAAAATCTTATGATCAATCATAAATGCCATGAGGCGGTACTTATCTGAGAGGCTTCCCCTCGAAGCGAACGCGGATTTTCGACGGGCAGCGGTCGGCGCTCATGAACTGCCCCGAATAGTAGATAGTGTGAGGAGTGCCGACCGGTGGCCGGCAATGGAACGCACTAAAATTGTGCTAGCGCGTCGCTTCACGGCGTGTGGTCGTGCCGGAGCGTGTCCAGCGCTTGAGTTCCTGGCCGTGACTGATCTGCTTGAGTCCAATGGCGAAAGTCTGCGAATGGCCAGGAAACTCCCCTAAGAGCGACTGCCTATTTCTACACTACAACAACGGCTGGACCAGAACTGGAGGTTTCTCGTCGAGTCCGTCCAGTTGTCAGCTGTCCCGCCTGGGTCTTTGCGTTGACCGCTTCAGCTGGTCCGATGAGCTAGCCCGTAGGTAGTCGATGCCGAGCCAGGACCTTTAGAAACGTGGTTCACTCCTTCCATCCGGAAAACTTAATTTCCGTCTACGCCGGAAATATCGATTTCTTCAAATTGGATAGATATTCAGAATCGTCAGAGAAAATCTCTATGCATAGCCGGCGTCGAACTAATCGATCGCAAACACAACAAACACACCGCTCAAAGCCTACAGGACCTAGATCGTTTTGCAATTCTTTCAGAACGATCTTCTTAACGTCTGCCGCAACAGGTTTCAACCTGGTGATGTCCTCGGTACTTTGAGACATACGACTTCGCTTTGCGGCAACAAAATCTCGTCGCTTTCGTTTAGAAGACTCTTGCTGCTTTTGAAGCCGTTCTGCTTTGTGCTCTGCTGGTATCTGGCCGTATTACTCGCTTCACCACTTCCTCTGCCCCGCTTGTTTCTATCGTACTCTGTTGCTTTCGTAGCCTTTCGGCCCTTTCCGCTGCGGTTTGACGAGAACGATATCTCCTAGCCGCGTCTCGGTTTCTCTTCCTTCTCTCTTCAGCATCCAACGGCATTTAAACATGTGGACCGAAGGAATTGAAGTTCGTCTTCTACACTTGAAGTTGTCGATCAACTTACCTTCATCGCTATCAATCAAATAGTACGCGCACTGCTCGTTTCGTCAACCCAAACATTATTACTTGGATACTGAATGTAAATCAATCGCGGTGCACGTCACATTTGGACTCCATTTGTTTTCAATCTGCTATACGCCTAAGCTGCTACCAAGCATTGAGAACAATAGCACCTACTCAACCTGCAATCAGAGCCATTTTTTAAGTTGCTATACGCCTAAGCTGCTACCAAGCACTGAGAACAAAAGCCCCTATTCAACCTAAATTCAGAGCCGTAGTCAAATGTGATTTCCGCACCTGACTCGTTCGTCTCAACTGCAATAATACCAATCCGATACACACCATCCACTGTCCACTCCTCCGCTTTGCAACTTGGAGCGCAGCTGTGGTTAAAATTGCGCGATATGTTTCCATAAGAGCTTGCATCGATATATTTGCCTCATCCGTAAGCCATCAGGTACTCGCACGGTCTTGAGGCACATCTACGCCGCTTTTCTTCTTCATCACATTATTTCACCAACGTACTCCCGCACCAGTGATCCTACGCCTATTCGCCCCACTGCAAAGACTCCTAGTCCCTTGTAAGAAGTGACACGAATTGCCAGGGCCACTCGTAACTCCTTATACATTGACCAATTTCGAATCCCGCAACTCCTATACAATTGCAAGCCGTTATCGTACACTCAATCCTCCGTATAAGGTTAACGCATAAAAAAGAAACCGCTGCAAACCTCTTCGCACTCACACTTATCAATGTCCCACTCGCTCAAATCCAAGGGACCGATATTTTCGTCGATGGCAGTGTAATTGGAATTGCTCTCAGTGCCCAACGCCTCGGTAACTCTGTTGTTGGAAGAACTCACACATAATCATCGAGGGTCGTCTGAAAGCGTCGTCTTAATCGTCCGCGTGAGTTTAGCTGCATTTCGCTCCCCTTAGCTGATATTCACCCCTTCGATAAATTTCTCAATGCCATAGCAACACAACAAAATGCCGAACCGTCAAGTACGTATGGCTGTCGACAAAGTTATTCACTAGTAGAGGTGATTTTTCAGAGCGCGCTCGCCGTGGTACACAAACTTGAATTCAGCGGATTATTCTGCGACATCCTTCTCGACAAATAAACTGTCGTGACAGTTTCAAATCATTGGTCTTGGTAGAACACTTGCTAACGGTACTCTCAATTCCCGGAAAACTTCTTCTCCCTTCTTGTGCTGCAAGCGACATAATTCGACAACTGCATCTACTGAAATGGGGACATTTTGACATTTGCAGTTCGACCAGCACTGGTTCACTTGGCCATCTCAGAAGTCTGTCATAATGACTGAACGAGATAACCTACCTGGTGATGCTTGGCAAATGATTGTGCAAATCTTAAGGAGTGTGTTCCTAACAATTTCACATTTTATTGGAGTTGCTTTCACTTCCAGGCTTCAGCGATCCTCTCCCTCCTCTACTCTTAACAGTGTTGATCTGCAAGACCGTCTTCCCGATATATGATGTTGCTTCTATCTGCGGTTGGATGAGTGACTTTGTGGATTATTCCCCGCGTTGTTCGGTTGAATCAGCAGTACAATTGGTTATGCCGTTTCTCTCAAAACGCATGTCAATACGAGCAGCATCTAGCTGCTACATCGAAGATGCCTGTGACCGCCTACTTTATGCTGCTGCGAGGGATGGTCGACTTTCGAAGATGGTAACTACTACTACCTTATTCCCGGATCTCATAATCTTGCGAGCGGTTCCTACTGCTGTAATCAGAGGACATTTACATATCCTGAATTGGCTCTGCGTACCAATCAAGTTTGCTGGAGCAAAAATGTCATTAAAGCCGCAGGAATGAGTGGCAAGTTATCAGTGGTTACCTGGATGCTGAAGCGGTTTCCTGTACCGCTACACGACGTTGTCCCTTTCATTTTCAACGGAGCAATCTTGGATGGTCACGATTTAAGTGTCGAGTACCTCGTCGCGTCGGCGGCAATGGACGAGTCATGCATACCAGAGCTAGAAAACGCTGTCTCAGTAGCCCCACTGTAAGTAGCTAGGTCGATTACTTCCAACGTTTATATGCCGATACGAATTTTAATCGAAGAAGCGGCGTCAAGAGGGACTATGCTTGCATTCAATGGGCGCAAAAGCAACCGACAACGTTGGCATCTACAAATCCAATGGACGGTGCAGCGGCTGGTGTTTTTTTTAATATCGTGAAATGGTTGAACTGTTCTCGCCATGAAGGCTGTACTACAGACGCAATGGATCGAGCCGCTGGAAACGATGACTTGGAGTTGTGCTATGGCTTCATGAAAACCGTCGAGAACGATGCACTAGTCGCGCGATGTTTGATGCAGCCTTCCATGGACACCTAGACGTGCTACAATGGCTTCATCACAACCGCACAGAGCTGGTTTGCCTGCAGAACACATTTAACCAGGTCTGCGCAAAGGACATCTCGTTATTGCGCAATGGATGACCGCCAACCATATAGGAGGCGGTTCTGTCGACGCCATGAACTGGGCTTCCGCCCGTAATCATCACCGAGTTGTCACATGGCTCCGCGACAACAGATCCGAAGGGTGTACCAGCTTCGTACTGGATAACGCTGCTGCTAATGGTTACTTGACCATGGTGCAATGGCTCCACAATCGCGGACAAACTGCAACAACTGCTGCAATCGATGATGCTGCAGGAAACGGCCATCTAGACATCGTACAGTGGCTACACCGAAACAGAAACGAAGGCTGCACGACGGCAGCTAGGATAATGCAGCGTGAAGTGGTCACCTCTCCACCGTGCAATGGCTCAATGAGCATCGAGCTGAAGGGTGCACTGTCATCGCTATGGATGCCGCTTGAGGAGGAGATCATCTTAATGTCGTGCGTTGGCTCTTCCAAAACCGCCACGAAGGGTGCACACTTCAGGTCATCAACTCGGCAGCGCTTAATGGTCACTTTGCTGTTCTCGTCTTTCTGCGTCTGCACTACAACCACCGCATCACGACCGACGTATTTAGCAAATATATTATCCGCGGCCGCATCCACGTCGCAAATGGATTGCAATGCATTTTCCTGAGGCAGTGGACAACTCCACCGTGGATGAATGGGCCGGGTTTCATGGCTGATCCGATGAAATTGTTAAGACCACGTTCTGCTGACACTACATCTTGGAGGATACAAGCTCACGAAACAAGTTTGATTATAATTATATCGTTTGCACTAAATTTTCAAAACAAAAAACGAATAAAAACTTTTTTCTTAAGATAAATATACCACTTCTGCTTTAATATGTTTCATGATGTTTTAAATGCGAACGGAAGAAACATCAAGCGTGATATTCCAACACTATAACGACTAAGAAAGTATGAAGGAAGCTCCCTGGTCTCGATTTCTCATCCGTTAGACCCGATGCATGTCGCAACGTTCCCGTTTCCAAGACTTCACATACCGCCTCATTTTCCGTAGGTCGCACTTTCACATCTCCCACGGGCAACAAACATAATAATGGCCACTCGCAAAAGTCTTCACAAAGACCAAATCGATCTCGGACCTGCCAGAAAGAAAACTCGCAAGAGTCTTCCCAAAGACCAAATAGGTCTCGGTGCTGATATCAAGATATCCACGTGTAGATGCAGATGTACACCCCAATGGAACGCCCAGCACCAAGGGTGTCGGCTCCGTCATACTGCACCGTGCACAAGCAAACAAGAATAAAGATGCAGAACCGCCTGCCAACTCGTCCACAACAGACACCACGATTCTCGCCCAGATTAACGGACACCAAGTTCCTTCCACCGCGTATAAAGAACATTTCGTTCAGACGGTTGCTTTAAACGCAACAATCCCGACAACCGTGGGCAAACCTCCGCAACTACGAAGTATCCAACCAAAGAAGACACCTGATCCGCTACTTTCGCCATCTGCTGTCACTTTCAAGCCGATCACCAACGATCTCGAGGCCCGGGACTTGCATCCACTCGACGAAGAATCCAAGGCGAATACCGATGACGGGGCGAAAATATTCCTTCGTTGCGCACTCTCGATGCGACCCTCGAAGCGAATCGCAAAGTTGTCCCAACATCTTTTCAACCTGCTGTAGCATCCAAGCCTGGTTCCGTTGAAGGTCAAACCAAACCCACATGGGCTGGTGAAAACGGCGGGTTATCCCTCTTCGATGCTTCCATCCATTCTATCGGATCGAAAGCTGATCGGATGCCTCCTGTAACCCGTTCAGCTTTCAAACAGCAGAAACCCGCGACCAAGCCACATTCGGAGTTTCTTGCACGAATCCTTGCGCGAAACCCGATACGTGAGTATGACACACTGCATGGAGGCGGCAAGTTTGTTGAACTTTTCGTCTCTGATATCGCGGGGAGTATGATGCGTATCACGATTTCCAACAAGGGCGTCGACCAATTCTACGATTTACTCGAGGCTGGAAACACCTACTCATTTTCTGCTGGTCGAATCAAATCCGCTAATCCCGCTTTTGCGCCTCCTGGAGCGGTGATTGAAACCACGTTTGATAGCAGCTCGATCATCCAACCGGTGGAAATTGTCAACGCAATTTACAAATAGCCAACACTCCCGTGCATTCCGGCTTCGGAGCTGAACGATGCTGCAAATGGAACCGCGGTGACTATTGCTGCTGTCGTTCATGCTGTCGCCGCCCCAAAACAAATCGCCGCAAAGAGAGGGACACATGTGCAGAAGCTGGATTTTCTCGTCGTGGATGAAGGCAACGCGAAAGCCGTTTGTACATCGGGCCCCTTGCACGTGCACTGTCTGACACGACTGCGGGATCGGTGATTTTGATTTCCAAAGGCCATATTTCTGACTACAAAGAGACTCGATCCATCAACATTGGTAGCGGGACCATTGTGCTCGTGGAACCAGCACTCGCCCGTTCAAGCCAAACTACGGTTCTGGTACTCGTGTCTCGCATCAGACCACGAATTCCAGCTGGTCCAGCCCTAGCTCCCGCACCTACCCCCTTTGTGCATTTTGCGTTGTACCCACATATCCTCTCGTTTTTGCTTTCTCCTAATAAAACACTCTTTGTCTACGATTCCGTTTTGACTTCTCTCTCCTTCACTTAACATGTTGCGCGTTTAAAAACAGACCATACTCTTATGTAACTAAGTTAGCAGTTTTCGCAGCACATGAGAACTGCGAATCCCGGGCCAAAGTCCGGGTCCCTGAATCGTATGTATTTGCAAAATCTAGCAATAGCACTTGGGCGTCATTCAAAACATCTCCGTTCGAACACCGAAATTGCGCCGCTTCGAGTAGATCGATGGCCTCATGTATAGTACGGCCAGGCACAAAACCGCATTAGATTTTGTGCACCAATCTTGGAAAGAAGGTCCGGAGGCGCCAGGCCAACACCCGCGTGAAAATCTTGTAATCCGAGTTAAAGAGAGCGATCGGCCGGTAATTCAGCGGGTTGCTGCTGTCGCCTCCCTTCCCGATGCTGAATACAAATGCCGCCCTGAAGCCGTCCGGCGTTGATGTCAGCTCCATGCAGGCGTTGTAGAGCCTCGCAAGTATTGGCGCCAAATTAAGCGCGTGGTCTCGATACCAGTCATTCGACAGATCATCTGGTCCACACGCGTTCCCCTTTTGCCCTGCTTGATGGCAGCCATGACCTCTTCCTCCGTGAATGGCTTGTCCAGCGAGGTCATGTCGACCTTTGTCCAAGTTTTGCTATGTTTGGCGACGAAATTCGTCATTCTATCTGCGTTACCCGTAGCTTTCTTGAAAATAGGAGCCCAGGCGTCCGCAAGTATACCGGCTTTGTCGTGGATGGCTCGTTTGGGGTTGCCTGCCGCCACCTACAAAGTGGGTATGACGCTGTTACCATATTTGGTGCAGATTTCTCTAAAAAAACTGGTGGTGGTCGTGTTGGTCCAGACTGTTTCCTGTCGTAACGCTCTCTCCCGCCCCTTCTCGTAACCTGCAGCTGTTTGAGCTGCTCGACAAGTCGCTTCCTGGTCTCTGCTCCTCCTTGTTATGTGTACCCCAGCTTGACCAGCCTTCGGTACACCCTGTGGATCTTCTGCCTGTATCCCCTCGTCATTTTGGCCCTCTTTATGGCTTTTAGCGCGACCATTTTCAACCTGTCGCAGCTGGACCTGAAACTTCTCCAGCCTACTGTCGATCAGACTTCGCATGGCTGTCTGGACGTAGTATGGTGGTGGGTACACTGTTGGCCTTTGTACAGCCTAATGCCGCCATTTGGCTCATGTATTGAGATGAGTACGGCCCGATGGTCTGTATGGCATGGCGGCTCGACTGTGGAAACACTCCTGATCCATTTGTGGGCAGCTTGGGCCACGTAGAACCTGTCTAATCTTGACGTGGTTACCTGGCCTTCTTCATGCTTCTTGCTCTGTCCCAATCTTGATCCAGGACGCAGTTGAAGTCTCCTCCGCAGATCACGGTGGTGTCCTCTGGCAGTTGTAAGTTACTTAATTGCCTCA